>PTFA01000104.1:2786010-2811464 GCA_003342895.1 Casuarius casuarius | reverse complement strand
GGTGACGGGGGTGGAGTGGGGGGGGAGTGGGGGCGCCTCGCGCCCGGGCGTTGGGAGCCGCCGCGCGCCCACCTGGCGCCCTCGCCCTGTCACCGCCTCCCCCCTTCTCTCTCGCCCGGCTCGCCGCCCGCCTGCCCCGGACCGCGAGCGGCGGCACCGCCCCGTGAGGTGAGGCGAGGCGCGGCGGGGGTCGTGCTGCCGGCAGCGAGCGGGGCGCAGGGCTAACGGACGGGGCAGTGGGGGGGGAACACTCCCGTCGCAGGTAGGACGGTGACACCACAGCGACTGCCCCCACCCCCTGCCTGACCGCTGCGCCCCGCCCCTCGCGGCACAGCCCCGGCTGGGCTGAGGCTGAGGCGACGGCCACCGCCCCCCTCCCGTCCCTATCCCGGGCCGCTGGGGCCCAATCGCTCGGGGCGGCCGCTCTCGCGAGAGCTGAGGCGCCGAGGGCAGAGATGACCCAATATGGAACCAGCGCGGGGGTCCTCTCGCGAGAGCGGGAGAGGGGGCGGGAGAGGGGGCGGGGCCTGGCGGAGGGCGCCAATGACGTCGCGGAGGGGGTGGGGCAGCGTGGTGGGGGCCCGGGTCCCCTCCGCCTCGTAGCGCGGGGCGGGCTGGGCCCAAGGCCTGGGATAAACCTTCGCCGCCGCCAACAAGCTGAATTTCCACCAGTGCTTCCCCTTTTCTCACATTTTCATGAACCCCGCTTAACTGTTTGCTGCACAGTTGCCCTTAGGGCGTGCTCGAAATAAAAATAAAAGGAAAATCAATGAATAAACCTGCTTAACACAGCGTTTCTGCAGGCCCCGGTTAACCTGTTAGGGTCACTGCTGAGTAACTGCCCATCGAGACATATCTGGAGCTGCCCGTAGGTCTAATGCTTCCGGAGTCCTGCAAGCCAGTCTGAATTGCTCTTGTAATCCTCCTACGGGCACTTTGTCCCCTTTCAGGGGCTTCACGCCAGCAGTAACGGGGAGAACTAAGCCCTCTCTGCCTAGATTTCCTGGTGTTTGTTTCCCAGTTCTGTGTTTAGAGAATAAACTGTTTCTCAGTACTGTAATACTGCCTTACGCTATCAAAGATACGTATGTGCTTGCTTTCAAGTATGTGCCTAAGACCAGCTGAAATCACTGGGTGCTGCAAGCTAAGCATGTTTTGTAGCGAAGCCCACAGTGTTTTCACCAGGTAGCAAGCACGGAATTGCATAGCAAGTAGTGCAAGGGATTTGAGTATAAAGCCCTTTGCCGTTTGATCTCAAGCTTGAGGATGAGTTTTTTTAGCAATACTGTGCAAGACAGACATGTTCTGAATGGAATATGTGAACTTGCTTTTAAAACGATGGCTTCCCATGTCAAAAACCTTCTTGTTCTCTACGCAGGCTAACAGAATGGGACCCTGTCCTCTGCCTCTATGAGTCATCGTTGAAGTCCAAATAACAGGAGTGAACAAGAGCTGAACTTTACCACTGCTTGTGTCTAAAAGGTAGCTTACTTTGTGGCATGCTGGGCTTTTTAATGCCTTTCATCAGCAGACTCTAGCCTCTTGTTAGTTTCGCTTTTATTATTTTACCTTGAAAAGGTGATCATGTTCAAAGATGTCACAAATAGGTAAGGCTTTAAAAGCTTGTACTGGGTCTGAAGATCAAATGAATAAAAATGGCTCTTAAATCTATCTAGGGAAGATCTAGATTTATCTTCTCTGTAAGAAGAGGGAGGAACTGTGCCCTAATGATGGAGTGTGTTTGAGACTTGCCTACCACCAGCTCTTTCTGGGGTTTAGAGTGACTGGGAGTGTGTGTACATGTCTGTGGCTGTGTCTCACAAGACAGTAGAGTCAGTGTCAAGAGTCCCTGTTGCTGTATCAGAAGTAGTATGGTTCAGTGATGCAAACCGCTAGACATGTACACTGACCCTGGCAGTTCAGGAAATGAAATAAGAGGAAACTTTAATCCCAATTAATTTTTTTGCAAGTTCTGCTACACTTAGGCTACATTCTGAAGAGACTTCTACTGCTAGCTCACAGCCTTTTTGTATTTCCTCCTTTCCTGCATGTTACTACATGTTAGCGCACTGCTTTATATGTAGTCTCTATGCTTTCACCTGAGAACTCTGCATTTGAATCTTTCTCCGCTTTGGCTGTCTGTATAAGACCTTTGCCTCAGATCTTGTCTTGCACTGGACCTTTGCTTACTCAGTATTCCCTCAGGGAACTCACGTCTTACCTACTCTGAGTGATAGTGATTGAACTCAGATCTCCTTCACGATATTAAAATACTAAGGAATGGGAGTCAGATACTCTGAGGATTATAAAACCTGAACTATATCAGATACAGATTTTACACAGCAAGTTGCAGCATTGATATGGCCTCAGATTTAGCTGCTCTCTGCATGATTCAAATCTAGACCATTTTCCTCCAGGGCTGGAAACAAGGAGATTTAGAACTGGTTCCCCAGCTGCAGTAGCGTTGTGGAGGGGGATTGGATCCAGTTTCCTAAACACAGGCCTGGTTTGGGGATCACAAAATGGAGGGGACCCAGACTGGTCCTTCCCACGGAGTTGGAACAGGCCAGGTTGCAGAAGGACCCAATGTTCCTGAAAGTGATTTGGCAATTGATTTATCTGATCCTAAGAGCAGCAGGTCCTTCATGGATTTCAGTTCCAAAGCTTTAGGTTTTTTTCCACAGGAGTTATGCTGGGATGGGCTGATCACATATTATACTTTTTATTGTTTTTGTTTTTAAGAGAGACTTCAGTAATGACCCTGTTTCTTTCCTTCAGCCTTACTGCCAAGAACAAGCTCTGTGATTTTGGCCTCCAGCATTTGCTGTTCCTCTGGTTTTGACTGTCCATGATCAGAAGGACTATATGGAGCTAAATGATGATATCGTTAGGGCGTACGGACAACCAGCAGTATACAGAGTCCAAGGAGAAGTACAGACTGAGGAGCACTTCCAGACATACTTTGAAAGAAAGCTCTCCTCTACACTGTGCGGAGAAATACAAATCCCTCGAGTCCACCAATGGCTCCAGTGCAGGTGAGTTATATGCAAGGAATTTGGCAGATGTGAAGAAACTACGGAGACTCTTCAAGCCCAAGTGTAAAAAAAGGTGCTAACTTTCCACTGCTGGTAATTAAAATGCTAAACTGCCCTGACTGATAACTGAAGCAGAGCACCCAGGTATGGCAATTCGCACCTGAAGCATGAGAGATCAAATTAGCACTGCACTACGAACGCTGCCATTTGCAATCTGCAAGAGTCTCTGTTCACTTTAGGGCTATGATAGCATAAGGGATATATGCACTGTAGAGAGAAACTACCAATAGTTTCGGTCCTCTCCAGTGCTTCCCTTAGCCCAGTTGGCATACACAAGCTTGCATCTGCTTTTTCTGGTTTGTGGATTTTGCTACTTTTGTTTCTTAAATTTCAAGACCCATTTTCTGTTCCTTCTTAGTTGGGGACATGGAAAGTTGCATAATGGTGTGACTGAGATTGACCAAAGTAGTTTTTCTTTATTTTGGAGCTGTGTTCCTGTATTCTCTGAGAATAATGGGTGAGGCAAGCGTACTGATATAGCACTAATGCTTCAGCGGCCTGGTTTTCCCGTTCTGGGACGTTATCTGCCAAGATTCTCTTTTGGGCATTGTACTGGGGTTAGAAGCATCTCTTCTTCCAGAGGAGCCCTGCAGGCTGCAGGCACACCAGAAGGCAGTCTCTTTTGGCAGCATTTGAGGATTCCTGATATTCTTCCAGCAAGGCAAATATAATCAAAAATAGGAAGCTCTTTCATCAGCTTCCCTTTCAGTTTTGTTTGATTATGAATACGCTCAGTTTTCTTTCTTTGGATCCTGAGTGGACTGGCAATGGTTATGGCTGTGTCTACTCTGCACAGCCCTCATGAGAAAGCAAATACAAAATCTCTGATTCATCATTTATCCAAGCTTTGTTTCAGCAGTTCACAAGAATTAAAACGTATATTGAAATGTAAAGTGTTGTTCTGGGTCCGTGGCAGGACTTGAGACCAAGGCTAGCCATGGCTGAGCTTCCACAAGACGTGCTGAGCTTGCTGCAATCTAACAGCTCGCTGCAGCCAAGAGGGACAGGACCACACAGGGAAAGAGAGTCGGGGAGTCAGACCTCCCTCCTTCTGTCCAGCTAGCTCTTATATCAGCTCAGCTATGGGTGGAACTGCAGCCTAAAGCTGTGGATCGTGTTTTACTTAAGCTAATGTGAAGTAATTTCCTGGTGGTAAGTGAAGGCAAATGGAATCGTAATTTGAGTTGCTACTGTGTTTTCTAGTTTTTCATTCATCTTGAAGACTTGTCATCAAGATTAATCTCTGCGATAACGAGATCTGCTAGATTGTGGAATAGCCTTCTGTTCCAGCACTGTCCTTTCATATATTAAAAAAAAAATAAGGAGATTGGATAAAGTTCTGGAGCCAGAGAAACAAAATTACTTGGTGGAGAGGGTTGAATTGTGCATAATTATGATGTGATCATCTAACAATCTGCCCACCCAGAAACGCCTGGTGCAACAAAATAAGTCCTGTGCGGAGATCAAAGAGAGAATTTTGCTTTTAAGTTATAGCTAATATTGTTTGAAACTTTATCATTGCACTTACCACTTAGTAAGAAAATCTCTTTATTCCCTCCCCCAACTCCTTGTTTAAGCCCCATGTCTGTCTTGCTTCCTCATACTCTTTTCCCTGTTGTTTCCCACTTCCCTATCTTGTGTTTTCTCTGTTCTCCATTTTGTATCCACTTGTCAGCCCAGTATATTGTCACTTTGGATAACAAAATGATGGAAAGGAACTCAATTCTGTGACATTTACTGGAGTTTAGTCTCCACAGCCACTCTTCAAGGCTGCCTGAAGCCCTGGGCGGACGCTGCATCGCTCATATTTGGTTCATAACTGGAAAATCACCAACACCGCCAGTGGATTAGAAAGGGGAAGAAGGAGCACAGGGCTGTGGGGTTAGTCAGGGTTTACCTACTGGAAATTCTGATTCAGAAACCTATAGGGAGAATAACTGTTGTAGGTCAGGTCCTCCTTGCATCCCCGTATTAAATACTGCAATACAGGAAGCACTCGACTGTTTCCCGAGAGGTGGGAGCGGCTTGTCTATTTTTTTTTTCCACGGATGTAGTCTTTTTATATTTTCCTTCTAGCCTAGAATAGGAGGAATCAAAATACCATCTCCCATTTTTCTTCTGTGTTAATGAGGTCAAGTAATTGATGCATTTGGAGCTCTGGGCTCTGGAGCCGAGAGGATATCATGGGAAAGGCACACAGGGTATTTGCGATTCATCCGAATGGAATGCAAAGGCATGGGGGTGCCTGTGTAGGATTCATGTTATGTGCCAGCTGGAGCTGCAAAATGCTCGTGCCTACGTGGGTCGCGGTTATATGGTGCCTGCAGAGAGCTAGCCATAGCAGCGTGGAGAGGATGAGGCCATGCAGAAGCGCTACAGATGTGGAGATAGTCAAAGGCATCACATGTGGCTTATCTGATTCTTTGCAGCTTCTCCTGGGGAAGGTTCAGAAAGATCATACTCAAGCTGTTTCCTGTCCTGAATTGGCTTTTTTCGTATCGGTTCAGAGAGTGGCTCTTGAGAGACATACACGCGGGCTTAAGTGTTGGGATGTTTCAGATTCCTCAAGGTAGGCAGAGAGAAAAAAATACTCTTGCTTCCTTTTGTATATCATCATTTTCATATTTTAATTTTTACGTCCTGCATATTTTCTTGTTCTTTCTAAGTGTGATGGGATTATGTGGGAACTTTAACCATACAAGTTCCATAATTCATTAACCAATTTGTTTGCATATTCTCAGGAAAAAAAGAAGCTGTTCTATAATCAGACAGTACCTGGTATAATTTCAAGGGCAGGACATTACTTTTTTTCATACACAAAGTTCCCCCTAAACTAACTCAAAAATATAGACAACAGCAGCATTTTCCTATATTGGGAACAAAATAACATGGTCTTTAAGATCCACCCTGCAAAATCAAGTGTGTTAGATGCTCACATGCGTAGCCACCCCACTAGCAGGTAGCCTAAAAGGAAAGTCATTTTGGTTCTTTACCGAGTTTCTAGTTAGCAAGTGCCCATGTTGTAACACAACTGTTGTTTTTTGTTACTAACTGGCCTCAGTGGCTTTATCAGCTCCTGGACTCCCTAAAAAATATGTGGTGGGAGTTGAATGGCCTTCTTGCCCACTTGGCCTGTTGGCCAGTTGGTATGTTTAGACCCAGACTGGCATGTGGGAGGTAGTGTAACAGAGACCAGCACTCACGCTGCCTCTGTTGTGATGGTTCCATTAAAAATATAATGGGATCTTCATTAGGGTGGTCAGGTTTTCATCAGCAAAAATTTACTAAAAAATATTAACCAGAGATAGAGAGTTTTCGCAGTTTGCTTGATTTTAGAAACAGATTTTTGCTTTCCAGGACTGTTAGGAGTTTTGCTGACCAGGTTACCTTTGCCAATTATCAATGGCTTCTATTCTGCGTTCTGCTGCTCAATGACATATGTCATTTTTGGGACTTCACATCATATCTCAATTGGTGAGGTTTATTTTGTACTGCAAAATGTTTCTACAGGAGTTAGAGATTACATGCAATGCTGTTTCAAAAGCTGTCAAGATGTCCTAATTTATTCATCTGTCTAATCTGATGTGCCAATGTTATTTAGGTGAGATTCCAGACCCCCAAATTCTCAATTAATTGTCGTTCCACTTCTGCAGCTGATTTATGGTGAGAATTTCGGCAAGTCAGTGAAGTCTCAGCTGCAAGGTGCTTTAAACCCCTGCACAACAAGAGCTACCACAGCTCCTGCATCACAGACGGCAGTGCAAAAGGAGACAGCTGGAATGTCTTGGAGGCATCTCCTACATAAAGTGAAGGGCCAGCGCAAGCTGCTTCCCATTTACCCCCAGGATGTGACTATGAATCATGATTTAACTCCTGGTCAGCCCCTGAGGCCATGCAGTTTCTTGCCATGATTGAACTGTTGATGGTTTTGCATTCTTAATTTATTCAGAAACTAGATTATTGAAAAGATGTTTACATCCGAGAAGGCCCTTCACATTATCATAATAAGGGGATATGTGGAGCTCCTGGCCTCTTAGGTAACTTGGCACTTCTGTCTCTGACTGACTGTATTTCTCAGCCTTTCTGGCAGCTCGTGGCGATGCATCCATTTTGTGTTTTATATCAAAATATTTTTGTCATGCACCTGACCAGCTTAAGAGACTTCACTTGTAAAATTGTAGGAGGAGTCTGAACTTTTCAGACAGGACTTTGGGAACTTTAGGTGCTTGTTCAGAAACAGTAAGTTATGCAAACGGATTATATACATGAGTGAAAATAGACTGTCTCGTACTGCAGAGACTGATGGTGGGAGGAAGAGATGGATGTGTGGTTTTAAGACAGACCTTTCTTGCAACACCTCATGCAGTTCCATTTTCTGTTCTCTGTTCTGTTGGTTCCAGGCTCATTCAGCATCCTAAATGCAATGGTGGCAAACATTCTGAAGACTCTTAATTTCAACGAAATATTGTCCTCTAATGGCTCATTAGCCAATTTCTCAGACCCTACATTTATGAAAAATTACATGGAGGCCTTGACGCTTACTGCATCAACAACATTTTTGACTGGCATCATTCAGGTAGAAGATGAATCTATTTTAGCTCCGTAAGGATGTACCCTTATATGCATTCTTGTACAAGTGAAAGAATTAGAACTTCTTGCATATTCTAACCACAAATACTAAGCTCAGCACATTTGAATACGTATGTTGTGCAATATGGAACCTGAAGGTCTGCTTCTTCCTCTCACAATGTCTGAAAAAGATGTGTGGTTTGTTCAAGAGGCACGTGTCCATGATTAATACATACATGTGTGAAAGAAATGATTATCTTTTATGTTGGCCCATTCTCCAGCATGTGGACCCTTAGGTAGTCCCGCATACCTGCACACACTTGATGTAAAGTGCTCTCATTTTGGTGTGGCAGTGTCTTGCTCTTAAGCACGCATAATTAATATAGCATGTTCCAAATAACTATCCATCACGTATGGCCGTGAAGAGTTATGCTCTTAAAATATGGAAACAAGAAGGGCGGGTTAGACACTGATAATTATATCACATCTCGCTTCTCATTTGTTCACTACAGTTGCTGTTAGGCTGCTTTTGCCTGGGGTTTGTCACAACATATTTGCCAAAGACTCTCATTGATGCTTACCTCACTGCCGCAGCATTGCATGTCATTGTATCGCAGTTTACCTTTATCTTTGGCATCATGATTGACTTCCACAAGGGCCCCCTGGACATTTTCTATGTGAGTAAATTTATTATTGGTCAAAAAATTATGCATGTTTGCTGGACAGGAAAGAAAAGAACAGCTTCAGAAATTGAAGGCAATTTTTGGCTATGTCAGTTGGTGGGGGACATTTGTGCAATTCCCAGCTGTGGTTTACTTCACCTTCCTGTTGTCTTGAACAGCATATGGAGATTATTAACTTGTGGGACATGCAATAAAAACGGTCTATGTGCACATTTTTAATCACTAATGTAGTTCTAGAATTTTCAGCATGTCTATAATTGTTATAGAGGAAGGGCTATAAGAAAAGGTATTTTTTCCACAGTCGATCATCACGGGCAAACTTTTGGGCACACAGTATCTTTATTATATACCAGAGACATACAATCAGCAGACTCTAAGCTAAATAAAAATTAAAGCCAATTTTTCTTAATTTAATAATATTGATCAGACAACTTGAAAGAAGCGGTAGTGTAGGAGAGAGGGGAATGATGGTGCAGGGACAGATCAGAGTTAATTGTGGCAGTGTTTTCTCTGCAGGCACCAACAGGCAAGATGGATTTTTAAATACTGTTTTGTTCTTAGCATCTCCCCACTGAAAACACCACTGTGGCAGAAAGGATGAGTTCAAGTGTCAGGGCAACCTATGTCAACCTCCCAGAATGTAAAACTAGTGGTAGTATCTGATTCTGGTCCTCTCTGTGATGTTTCATTTGCAGAATCTATTTCATTACTTCTTGGTTCTCCCAAAGGCGAATGCCACCAGCATATTGCTATTTTTGGTTTGTGTGGGCATGCTACGAGTCAGTAAATATATCAAGATAACATATAAGCATAATCCTATTGCATTTCCTATGGAACTTCTCTTGGTAAGCCTTCTCCATATTTCTGTTGTGATACTTGAACTAACATAGAGCTCAAGAACGTCCTGTCCGAGATGATGCTGAGGGTCTGAGTCCCATTAACAGCTTTGTCCCTGATGAGCAGGGTGGCTTTCAGCAGTGACTTCCTATCTTCGTTTTTCCCCTGGTACTGTGAAAATAAAACATTACAAGGGGCCATGAGGACTAATTATTTTGAACTGCTATGTGAATGAAAATTACTTTATAGAGGAGCCCTCTCTGAAAAACCCAGCTCTAGACTTCTTATCTTTAGTACTAATGAAACATCTGTGGTTAATTCCTTTAAATACTCCTACAAGATTAACTGTGCTTAGATATATTGTGTACAGTTTCAGGAGCAAATGCTGAATAACCTCTGATATTGCTTCTTGTTTTCTTTTCCAGATTATCACAGTCACAATTATTTCTAATCATATTCATCTTCATGCTGAATCTAGTAAGGTTGTGCTCAGTATGATTCCTCACAGGTTAGTTACCTATGCTGTTAATGAGATTGTGCTTTTGACCTACAAAAGAGATGTTTCAGCCTGTTATTGCAATCTCACCTGGGCTGGTTTTGCACTGGGAAGCCCAGTTGTAGGGATAAGTCTTCAAGAGCTGTAATTGCATCATTGTTTCAGAGCATACATAACAGAATGTAAACCACAGTTTTCCTTATTAGATTGAAGTTTTGTCTGCACACAAAGAAAGGAATTTGCATTTAGTGTGAGATGGAGGCAAACAGTCTTACAGATTTAGAGCATTTCCTGTGGGGTGCAGAATGCCTCTGATGTTGATGCGGGGTATAGGGTTATTTTGCACAGAGTTCAGAGCAAGTCTAAACTTATCTATTCTCTGATCCTGCAGGTTTCTGCCTCCTACACCGCCAGATTTATCAAACCTCAACAAGATTGTATTCCATGCCTTCTCCCTCGCTATTGTAAGCTACTTCCTTCTTGTTTTTGTGGGAAAGAGGTATGCTTCACTTCACAACTACAATATTGCCAGCAATCAGGTGAGAACAAAAATGCACATACTTCCTAGGCCAAGAAACAAACTGAACTCTCCTAGTAAAGCTACAAACTACCTGAGAGTGGTAGAAACAGGTTTTGCAGCAACTTGCATACCCTCCCGCATGGAAGAGTAGGCGTTATAAGCCCATAATGTGAAAGCCAAGGTATGTCCTTTTTTGATCAAGAGGCCTTTGTATATTCCCACTGATTGGGATGAACCTCCCACCGCTGCAGCTGAACCCTGAGGACCGTTGGTGTTTTGAATCCATAGTACTATAAAAACACACAGCATTAATAGCTGAAATTCTAAATGTAGTTCTTTTCTGTATCTGGCTAGCTACCATCCCAATATAAGGATCCTCCACCCAGAGTGATTGCTTTGAGAGACTTTTAAGCTATAAGTGTGTTAGTTTCCAGTGTGCTAGAATTAGTAAGCATTAGCTGTTTTGCCATACTCCCTGTTTAGCTTGTTGTGATGGCTTGGAATATTTATTAGGATGGAATTAAGCCAGGAAGGAAGCCAGCCTGACTTCTTGTAGCCTTTTGGAATAAATATCAAGGGAATGTCTTTCCACTCAGAGTTTGTCCAGGTGCACTATGCTGTGTACTGAGATTTGCTATGTGTCAGCTTGGAAGTCAGTCCTTTATAGCTTTGGAGTTCTCAGTGGATTTCTTTGAAAGAAGGAATTTGATTTTTGGGGCCTCAGCTGTGAAAACTTTGTGCTTTTAAAGATAGCTCATGTAACCATAGCAGACCTTGCTTTTGAGAAGGTCTCCTGAACTTAGCAAAACAGATGAGCAACCAGCAAGTATGAGCATAAAGAAATGTGATTCTTTATAAGTTACTTCTGTTAAGGTAGTCATTCATTTGGGGTTTTTTTCTACTTCATCCTGTTTCTGTTTTACAGGAGCTAATAGCTGTGGGGCTATGCAATATTTCCAGCTCATTTTTCAAAAGCTTTGCTGTCAGCTGTGCTCTTTCTGGAACTGTCATTCAAGAGAAGACAGGTGGAAGAACACAGGTGAGCTGGGCTGGATTTGTCAAGCTTCCAAATACCATACATGCTTCACTGCATCATGTAAGTCAGAAGTCAGAAGTATTCTGGCATTTGTACCATCCTTTGCAGCACGCCTGCAGCCTTTTTTAAATGTCCCATACTTATTTTTCCCAGTCTGTGGTGTTAAACAGACCATATCTACTTGTTCAGAGAGGACAAGTGAGAAAATGGTTCTGGAAGGCCTCTCTGATGAAGTATTTCTATTCAGTTAGCAGCAGCGATCGGAGCATCCATAATGCTGGTGTTTGTGCTGAAACTAAGATACTTCTTCCAGGCTATGCCTAATGTAAGTGAATGTGAGACAGTTATGGTAGCAGCCTACTTATTTTCTGAGCGTAATATAAAATTTTTCTGGGACAATTAGGGATTCTGCACTAGAGTTGATTGTTTTCGGGAATTGGTGAAACCAAAGCAATGGCTTTAAACTCCCCTAAATTTCAGAAGGCTACAGTATTAGATAATAAATATCGCATCTCTGTCCCATCTCTGACTACCAGAACAAGCTAAAATTCCTTGGCTAAAACAGGATTGAAATTTCATTGTCAGGATCTACAATTTGAATGTTGTATTTCACTTTTGGTCTCCCATCTTGCAAGCTTTTACATGCCTGTATAACACAATCACAAGTGGCTACAAACATTTTGTTGCTGTAGACTATTCAGAATACTCAGTTTTCTACTCATCTCTTAAAATGTTACCTGGACTTTCTTTTTTCTGTCTTTTTTTTTGAGAAACCACTGTCACAGAGCATTACTTCCTGATTTTTCCTGGCCTCTGTAAGATGGGAGAATAAATCCCTTTCCCAAAACTAGCTGACAAAACAGAATTTAACCATCTACTTCTCTTCAGTCTGCTTTTCCCTGCCAAGAGGGGCTGTTTCAACAAATGGTGTCAAGCAGCTTCCTAAATCTGGCTATGAGCTGCCCATGCTGATTGAAACCATTCTTTGAAACAGCAACTCTTACTTCTATAGATAGCGTTGGCCTGTCTCCTAGTGTTGCAGGAGGCATAGGGATTCACTGAGGAACACTGTAATGGAAACTACACATAGCATTTCAAGAGGAAATCCAGTTGTATTTGCAGAAATTATTGTGAAATCAAATGAGGTTATACACTAGTTTCATGTTGGTTTGCAGATCAGAGGAAAACTGTTATATACATCCACAATAATTATGGAACTAAAGCTCTTACAGGATTTTAATCTTGAGCAGTTTAGCCACTGCTCGGGTATCTGTTGTCTAGCATATTTGTAGTTGCAAAGAAAAATTAATAAGATAATAGATGCTATTTTTCTGATTTTCACAGGGTGTACTGGCTGCCATTGTGGTAGTTAACATGCTCCCATTTCTTGAAAAATTTCTGGACATCCCAACCCTTTGGAGACAGGATAAGTATCATTTAGTAAGTGACAAAAAAGCCCACCTAGGAACTGGAAGGTGCTTTAAAGGGAGAAATGCACATTTTGGGAGGGCAAGGCAAACAGTGGTCATTCTCTTAGAAATGGGATTGTTTGAAATAGCCACCAGAAGAATTGTACTGAAATCCCTACAAATTTGCTTGCAATTTCTTCTGTACAGGCAGAACTGATCATTGCAGCTGGTTCCCAGATCCTCTGAGAAGGAAATTGTCTAGCTATCAACTGGGGCCACATTCTCTTGTGAGCACTTGTGCAGGATTTCGCTCTCATTAAGAGAAGGGCCCCCAATATGATATGGTTTCTCCTGACTATTGAAACCCTCTTAAAATGCTGGAGATTTGAGCTGCGTGTCAGATTTATAGTTCCTGGGGTCTGAGGACTGTGAAGGCTTAGCCAATACTCTATTGATGGCAGGAAGGATAAAAAATCTGCCAGGTCTGCTTCTGTCATTTCCTGAAAGTGATTTAATACAGCTGACCATAGCAGGAATCATTCCTTTCCATCTGTGCTGTGGGTTTCAGCATCAGAAGTTCTTTCGTTAAAGACCAATCTATCTGGGGCTCTCCATGCAGTTTCGTTTCCTCAGAAACAAAGTGCTTGCCAGGAGGCAAGTTCTCAGCACCTTGTTTCAGCCACACCTGGTTATTTGCCTCGTTCTTCCCAGGCAGGCCAGTGCTGTGGAGGCATCTACATAGCCAGCGTTGCAAGTCTGGCTCCATGTTGTATGTCCCCAGATGCAGGGCAAAGTAAGGGGGGAGTCTGTCTTATTGATAACCGTAGTTGAGTTATGTGGTTTGAGGTCCCACACCTTTTTGCTGTGATCATGGTTTGTGACTGCTTCGAAAATTGGCTTGTTCCAGAGGTGACAACAAAGTTTTTCACCTATTACCATTTCTAACCTCTTTTTTCACTGCATTTTGAAAATGCCACCCAGAATAGCTCAACTGAGAAGTCAGCCAGGCCTTCTGAGTCTTACAGTAGCCCTGCTTAGCAGATGCCACCTCAGACATATCTGTTCAGCACAGAATGAAGTGGATTTGACTGAATTTATACCTCTGGGATTGTTGGCTAGGGCTGAGTTTGGAGGTCATTTCACATCTTTTTACTACTAATGTTCTCTCTGTCTCTTGTTCAAAGGTTATTTGGCTTGTAACTTTTGCAGCAGTCCTTTGTCTTGGTCTTGATGTTGGTTTAGCAATCTCCATGGGATTTACCTTCTTTGTAATCACCGTTAGGTCACACAGGTACTTGTAATTTTTACAGCAAAATACTGATTTTTCTTAGAGTTGATGTTTACGTGTAGCTGTATATGTGAAAATGGAAAAGCAGCTTCTGTAAACACTTCAGTCAGATCTTCTGGAGTCTCTCTAATGCTACCTCTCAACCTAGTGCATAAACTAGTAATTTCTTTCTATTCAAGTTTATGGGTTCTGGATCAGTCCTCCCTACAAGTGTGCCATGCAACTGGAGAACACTGGTCACTGTGGTGCAGGCATAGCAAGGAAAGGTGATCTACATACACACTTCCATGAAAGATAAAATGAGATATTGTATCTTTATTTCAAATGTGTTCCTCAGTCTTCATTGACATTCACCCAGTTGCTCTATCTTCTCCGTAAACTCAGTCGCTGATAGGGAAGGGAGATTGCATCAAACAGACACAACTAAGCTTATTAGCTACTAACCCAACCAGCAGAATCACTCATAAATCCAAACCACATCTCATGAGATTTACCATGAGAGGGAGGTGCTTGTCTCAGTAGACTGAAGTCAGTAGAATAACATGCAAAGAGTTAGGAAAAGCCTCAGCTGCTGCCGGTATCAAACTGCTTGTGAAAGCTGTTCCAGAGCGGCTCTGAAAGAACGCTTTCAGAGCGCTTGAACGATGGAAAGATTTCAGCTGGTGTCTGAAACTCACTGCATACCTCTGCTCAGAGTTATCCTCTTGGGCTTGCCTTGGGATTTAATGAGCATTGTGAAAGGGCAGTTCTGCAGCCGTTGTTCAATTACGCATCTTCATTGATCATATTACCCGCAGGGTATATAAAACTGCTTATCAGTTTCCGAGGAGTTGAGGGCTTTATGCTGGCAACACACAGAAAAGCATGGAAAGTTACCTGCAAACAGATGTCTGAATAGAGTGTCTTGACTTAATGTTTTCCATACTCAGGGCCCAATTGCATTTTCCAGTGACTGGACAGCCAGTCCATGTTTATTCTACCCATGCCATGAACTGACCAGAATCTGCCCAAAAAACGTGCAGCAGCACCATTAGCAAGTCCCCAAAGTAAGACATTCTCCCTAGAGGCAGGCTATATGAATTGAAGCAAAATGCTGTGCTAATACTGCTGCACGACCTCTGGGTCAGACCTGGCCTGCGTGTAGCCAGCTCTAAGCCCAAGTTATAACTGCCTCTACCTGTCTGTGTAGATGCATCTTTGAGGAGGGCTGTGGGGAGACAGAGAGGGAACACACTTCCTGGTGTAATAACAATATTCCGAGTGTTCCAGAGCTAGAAATGAGACATGATATATTTTTGAGGGCACCAGTGTACTTGAAGGGTGTGCTTGTGTACTGCTCCCCTACTGAAAGAACCCTAATTATGAGTGAATAACTTGCTGTATTCACACCCCTCAAGTTGCACTTGGTGTATCCAGTGAAGAAGAGAGAAATGAAGATCAGGCTTTTAGGAACAGATGGTTTCTCTCTGTTCTCTATGAAAACCTAATAAACATCTTGTTTCAGAATGAAGATGGTGGTGCTGGGACAGATTCCAAACATGAATATTTATAGAAGTTTATCCGTCTACAGAGCTGTAAGAGGAAACAAAAAAACAAATGTTCCATCTCTCTATAATCCAGCTTCTTTCCTTAAATGCCTAGGGGTGACCATTTAGACTCAGCTCATTTGATTCAAACTTTTTAAATCTAAGAACATTTAAGTGTCTGTAATGAGAAGTGATCCTGGTACCTAGCTCAGTCTGCTTGGGCCAGGTTGAGCTCCTAGTGTCCGTGTGTGCGGTCGCCGTGGTGGAAGCCGCAGTGCTGTCGTTTCCAGAGCTGTTGGGAATTTTTTGCTGACCTGCTTTTCTCGGTCTGGTTTTGTCCACACTACATATGTTTTCACAATAACAACTGTGCACATGCTAGACTGACTCACAGATTCTCCTGGTGATGGGACAATAGGTAGGGAGGGCACAGGCCTTTTTAACACATTGTCGGCAAGACCTGCACCAAATGGAGTTAGGCAGTGCTGCAGTAAAGGACTTTGCCGCGTGGGTACGTTCCCAATGCTATGCTGATGGAGCTGAAAAGGTGGAATTACATAAGCTTATGATATAACAATTTGGCTTGGTTTATATTATAGCAGCCAACTGCCATCAGTGGTAGGAAACCTGCTGGAGGTATGTTTTTAACTGCAAGAAGTGTAGATTAGTTTATGCTAATTAGGCCCATGCTACCGATACCACTACCAGGATGCAGTGTGAAGGGACAAATTCTGTCCCGAGGGTGGGACCTTGCAGTCCGCTGCCTAGGCAGTGTTAGCTGGAAGGGGGATAATAGCTGATGGTAGGTATAACCCCCACAGAGCCAACTCTTGTTTTACAGGCTATGGAGATTGAAGGTGTTAAAATCTTCCAGTGCTGTTCTTCCATCTCTTTTGCAAATATGAAGCACTTCAAAAACTACTTGTTACGCAAGGTAGATGACACTCTTTCAGTCAGCAGAGGTTTCTAACATCCTGCATGAGGCAGATAAAACTCTCTCCAACAAAACTGTTCTTCTTTTTCAGATGGACATGAAAGCGGTGCCTCTTGATGAAGATGAAATGAGGGCTTTAATTTCAGTTAGTCTGTCTGACACTACAGTGCAAGGAAAAGATTTTAAATGCGCTTGTGTCTGCGATCCACCTGAACCAGCACCTAGGGTCAGCTTTAGAAAAATATTTATCTAATCTGTCTGTTTGAGGTGCCTGGTTTTATGTTGCTAAGAACAATGTTCTTAACTTGTCAGAAGGTAAAAGGCTGCAAATGTTTATATAAAGCATATATATATTTGCTATTTGAAAATAAGCAAACATTACCACTGTATTTCTTCACACTTACACTTTCTGTGATAGAACAATACAAGCTCAGCTTACTGGGTGCATGGACTAGCTATTGAAATATTCAGCATATCCGCTCCTCTCCTCAGCTGAAAGAATGAATTTTGCCAGGTGCTCCAGTAGGAATCTTCTTTCCCCACAGAAACAAGAGAGCTCCCTTGGTTATCTGAGGGATTTGTTCTACCTGCAGTATTGCCAAGCACAAGTACTAAATACCTCAAAGGCAGCTACAGTCATCACAATCAGAGGATTTCTCATGTCTTTACTACAGTTGGCTGATGTATGTCTTCTAGGGAGTCAGTCGTATCCCTCTTTATCTGAATTTTCCAGTTCTTAGACAAATATATGGAAGGAACTTAGGGAATAGACTGTCCTCAGAAGATATTTTTCAAACAGTCACATGTGATTTGTAAAGGTCCTTGTATAAGAAATGACTTGAAAGAAAGTAGTTTGGGAAAGATGCGGCGCTGAGGCGCTTAGGAGTTGAAAGTGATAGTGCTGATTTAACATCATCTTCCAAAGTGCAAAAATGCAGAGTGACTTTTCCTTTCTTGTATCACAAAAATTAAAGAACACATTTGGAACTATTAAGAAAAAAAAATCAATTAAATTTGTCCACTCTGTGACCTGCTGCCATAGAAAGAAAGTAGCTGAACAAAGGTCTGCAGAGCTCAGCCAGTAAGGGTCAGCTTACTGTTGCTCAGAAAGGCAACATATCTTCAAAATTCAAAGAAAGAAAATAAAAAGTCTTCTTATAGTGGGAAGAGATGTTGTGTGAAGCCATGGGCACTCTCTTTTTTGTTCTTTTCCTTCATGAAAGTTAAAAGTAACAATATTCCAGTGTCACAGGCCATTTCAAGGTGTGGAAGAGTGAGGTAGGCACTGAAGGCACTCTGCTAACCACATCTGAGGCTTGCCTGAGTCACCTACTACTTTGCATACTCTTGTGCTATACTTAGTGTTATTTCAGAGATGTTTTTACCATGAGAGAAGAAATATCATATGATTTACAGTCTTATTTGCTGCAAAAAAAATTTCCACCCCCCAGGCCCAGTTCTTCCAACCACTGGCGTACTCTTCATTTTCCATCTTAGATACCATATACAGAGAAACTGGTGAAGCGACATCACACAGACAGCGGTTCCTCATCATCTTCAGTTAATTTGGTGCATTGGTTAAAGTATGGAGACAGACCCAGCTCTAGGACACTCTTGGTGGGAGCAGCCCAAGCACAGTCTGCATCCCCAGGGCTTAAAACAGGACTTGAGACTGAAAAGAGCCAGGACGAAGGGAGAGGAGCTTGCCTTTCGTCACCTTCTGCGATAGATGATTCCTCTGTGCTATTGCATCAGGAAGGAGGACAGAAAACGCGTTTGCTGTGTCCAGTCCACACCATTATTTTAGACTTCAGCATGGTACAATTTGTCGATTTGCAAGCCTCAGACTTACTGCGACAGGTAAGCAACCTAAATGCATGTAAATGCAAAACCTGAAGTTTACCCAATGTCATGTCGCTTGTTAGCCTAAAGTGCCCTGCTACGTAACAATCTGCATATCTTCCAGTTGGCCTTAGAGGGTGCAAGATGTAGCTATTGCATTTCAGAAATTAATAGCTTCCCAAAGAAACACACTTTTTTTTTGTTGTTTTTAAACAGAAGGCCCATGTCCAATACAAAGGACATGCAAAAACCTGTCATCCGTTGTCACTGGTTCCAGAATTATATAAACTAAAACCACATTTATAAAAATGTCTAATTTGTTTTTCCCATTTTGGCAGTTTATTTTTTCTTCTAGCTGGACACTTAAAAAAAATCTCTCTGCCTTAGAAATATCAGATATAAAACTACCAGCTGTCTTCTCTGAGAGTGATTTTGTTATTATTGCTGATTGCCTAATTAGCCTTGTCTTTGAAGTATGCCTTGAATTTCTTAGTCTTCAAGTGGGGATCCTAGCCAATGGAGATATATTTAGCGAAAATAAATTTCATGTAGCTGTGCCTCTCGGAAAGATGCAGTTCCAGATGGATTCTTACTCAGCTCCCTCAAACTCTGTAGCTCAACTTCAAAAGGTTTCTGTTTGATAACAGGTTAGACTAACACTTCCTGGGAGTAATTGTGCACTGAGCTGATCTCCCAGAAATCCTTGAAGAATTATTTGCCATCCATTTAATAGCTTTCCCCTTGAGAAATGGGGATGAAGTCAAAAATCTTTCCAGACTCCTCCCAGCTGCTTTTTCTGAAATTCTGTGATTCTCTGTACATTTTGGCCTAAACTTTCAATAGCAAATAGTGACTTTCATTGCCTTTTTTTTATAGTAACTGTCTTGAGATCTTCTAATTACAAAGGGCTGGGTATTGGGAAAATGGTGAGAATCTATCCAGTCTAAAATCTGACTCGTTTAAGACTAAGGTGATCTATCTAAAAATGTTGGATGTGAAAATTGAGGCAACCAGAATTACAGGTCATGTTTGAAAATAATAGGTTCCCAAACCCCTTGTTTACACATGGGCACAGCATCTGTATATGTAGAATCATTTCATGTTAGCCTGTTCCTATGAGAACTTCTTGTTTAAGCAAAGAAATAACACCATGTGCTGCACAGTGTACTGTAGGAGGGCCAGAATGGGATCTGGCTGTGACCTGCCCTGGTTTTTGGAGTCAGCAGTCATCAGGATCTTGGACACCTTGGCTGTTTAATGCTGAACTAAGAAACAGGATTTGAGACATTGGAATAAGGATATTCTCCAAAGATGTAAAATTATAAGGGAGTTTTTCTTGCCCTATTTATGTCTTACCTTCTAGTGCGCCTGTATAAAGCAGAGTTGCTAATGCCAGTCTGAAATTCTTTCCACAGATCTTCTATATGTTTCACAATATTGGTATTACAGTCCTGATAGCCAGCTGTCACTGTGAGTATAGTATTTGTTTACTAATACTGACTTATCATCAGGGATAAGTTTTAAACTTCAGTGAAATATTTTAGCCATACCACTTGGTGTGACTTTTGTTGATTTGCTTATTTTCCCCGCTTTCTTACAGTCTCTGTGATAGCAATCTTTGAGAAGAACGATTTCTTTGACAGCTGTATCACCAAAGAACGGTTTTTTCTAACTCTACATGATGCTGTGCTGGCCGCTTTGGAGAAGCATCAAAGGCAAGAGGAGCTAGAACTTGCCGATCAACCTACCGAGAGAGAGTTTGCTGAAGAACCATTCGCTGAGCAGCAGAAGGTAGAATTTTAGCTTACATTTAAGCCGCCTTGTTGTTAAGCTATCGTATCAGTAACTTAACAACCTTGTGATGTGGCAGAGGAGACAGGGCAGAGTGGATGCTCTTTTGAATTCCCTTGGTTTTCACACATACTTGGCTGTTTGCAATGGATAGAGATAAAAAAAAATTTGATAATCCAATTTGTTCTTTTGAGTCCTGTGCTCCTGTTTGGGGGAGGCACCTTTGTGTGCAGCCTGGAGAGGAGTTTTGTGGCAGGGGATGATTTTGTTGCATTTGTCTGTCAGAGCAAGGACTCTACCAGGGCAGAGTGAAAGCTCCAAGTTTTCATTCCAAAGGTTACTACACCAGCTCTCTCGGGGCTGATGGAAGAAATGAAGGACAGTGTTAGCCAGATTTCCTAAAGAAATGAAGCTTATGCACATGCTCTTTCTGTGTGTCAGTTCTCTGCAATAATTTTTAAGCTCACTGGTGCTCTCAGCCAAGTTTGGAGAGGGTAGACAGTTGCAAGTTCCAGGAAAAGCCCTTCTTGTGAGTACCAGATTCCAGTAATTGCCCCACCTAGGGAAAGAACCCAGCCTTGGCTAATCCTCTTATGCGTACAGCCCAGCTGGGCTCCTGTAGCTGATGGAGGGGAGAATGAAGGGAAAAAACTCCAGATCTGCAGGAAAGTGGGCTTCTTGAGTTCTGCTGCTCATGGAACAGCTTGTTTAACTCTCTAATCTTGCCATTGTACAGAATGGTCTAAAGCAAGTTTATCGACCTTCCTGACTGTCCCCCCACAGAAAAATCCTCATAAGGATGAAGGTGATGGTATATATTCACTGGTCTCCTTTTAACAGAGGTGTGGGGAGTGTCAGGAGCAGTTTCCAGGCAGGAGGTGCCATTGGTTTCCCCGGAGTCCACTTTGAGACGAGGCTGGGCTGGGTGTGCAGAGGGGACCCGCAGCAGCCCAGCGATGTGAGCTTCGGCAGCCGCTGTGAGCTCACTGCCTCGGCAGCTGGGGATTTGAACTACCCTGTGCTCCCACGCCAGCATAGCCCTCTTGCTGCTCACGTGACGTTGCCTTGGCATGGGAACTGCGCTGGACCGGCTCAACAGATTGGCCACCCTTGGCCTACAGTAATCTTTGTGTACATTTCAGGAAAGAAGTTTGCTCTTGGAGAAGAACAAAGATTTTTCCTCTGTGAAGAGCTCTGAAAACGAATTTCTGTATGACGAGCCAGTATCCGTTATCTCAGGCTCAACTCAATATGAAGTAGAGCCAAGTTCTCTCCAGCAGTATGATACTCCAGGCCTTCAGCTGGATTTACAGCACACAGCCTGGGAGGAAAGATGGAAGTATACCAGCAATCCCTGAATTACAAGTGTTCAGGAACTGGGATTTCAGTAGAGAGGAGAAAGGTACAGTTAAGCGACAGTTCAGTTCTTACCAGCATTCGATCCTTTTTTTTTTGATTATTTTGTCTTTTTCAGAGTTCTTAAAATAGACAGCTTGACTAATGCCTCCATTAATTCTGTTGTTCTGAACAAAAAGCAACATTTATATGATTACTTTGAAGTGCTTCCAAATAGATATGCCACCCATAATGGAGAAAGCAGAAAAATGTCAATGTACAAGATAGAATTAGCTATAAAGCTTGGAATTATCAAATGACTCGCGCTTGTTTTCCGAAAGTCTGTAGATCTTAGTCTAAGTGCTCTAACTTAGCACTTTTTATATATTTATTGTTTGCTAGTAAATACATCTAATCTGCTGCATTTCAACAGGTTACATGCAGGCGATTTCATTATCTTCCGATGTGTGTAGAATTATGTGAATCTTTACAGAAAAGCATTTTAATACTAATATTCCACACTTTGATACTGTCTGCACTATCATAACATGACATCAGTCCTCTGAGTATTTTTTCCTTGGTCCCTCCCTGATTGACTTTAAATAAATCCTGGTAAACAATTTTTTTTTCAGGTTTTGGTAGTCCTTTACTGAAATAGTGAAGAATGGAGTCATGTATTCACCTCATTCTGAAGAGCCAGGAAAATGAGAATGAGATACACGTAGCACTTGGGGGAAAAAAATCAACTTCTTAATTATTTTTTCTTTAGATCAGCCATAGCGTTTGAAGCAGTAATATCAGTACAGATGTGTGAACTAGGACTGCACAGAAAGCAGAAGCTTTTAACTATAGGAGTAATATACCTCACAAGACTTTACCATGCCCTCAGCTGGAGGATTATCCCATGGCTCAGATTGCCTAGTGTGGAGAGTTGTAGGTGAAACTAATTTTAGATGGGTAGCCAGCACAGTGTCTGTGTACCATTCGGACCCTACTTTAGGGGAAAGATTGGATTTAAGTGAGGCATCCTTTATGAACAGATCCTATGCTCTGGGCTAAGTTCCTTAACCTGTGAACAGCTCTGACTTTTGCTGCTGGGCGTTGTGTGGTTTCTCGGTGTGGAATAGCAAGGTGGCTCCTCTGGATTCTGCTGCTTCTGGCTGCTAAGTTTTAGCAGTGATACAATGGCTAATAGGAATTTTAATATTAAACTATCTCTAATGTATTCCAGTGAGTCCTTCTCATCTTTTTTCTTTTTTCCTTTAAGTTCTGACTGTTTCCGAGCAGTTTCTGGAGGAAAGACACAGTACTGCATGTGTAAACTGCAGTGGTAAATGATTTTAGTGAACATTCTGGGTAGAGTTGCTTACCGTGGAGGAAACTGAGTCCTGGAGCCCTCATACCTTTTGGACTGAAAGACAGGAAAAACTGAAAGCTTAAATAGTATTGAGTAATTCTCAAACCACATATGCTTCCCTGCATTGTTTTGGACAGTGGCTTCAAGCCAAGCTCCTCTCAGCTCTGTTCAAAACAGAGTAATACGAAAACCATGAAAAGCATAACCCTAATTTCCAGATTCTGTTGGCTCTCCTATGGCAGCCTTGATTTAAGATGAAGTGGCTTTCCTAACTCTTGGCACCATGGCAAGTCTCCGTTGCAAACTTCAGAGATTTTTTTGTTGGCTTGCTCAGCAAAGATCTGAATCTTTCCTTCCCACCCCCATGACTGTGCACAGTTGAGCACCAGGGGACAACTCAGACGTCAGTATGTTAGCTTTCAAATTATGGGTATTCGTGTTGCAAAACAAATATCTCGTGGAGAGGAAGTCCAGACAATCCTGATCTTTTTCCCTTATAGCTGTGCAGTGACTTAACTCTGCTCCTGCATACATACACAAGGCTTCTGTGTTTAGCCAAGCACAAGTCCCTGGACACAGGCTGTGAAGGGACAAAGCACGTACTTTATGGCCAAGGACTCCACCTATACCTCTAAAAAGCCACAGAAGTAGAAGTCAGAGTTCAAAGGCCTGTCTGTAATCATGTGTTTGTAGGCAGCCTGACGTTCTCACCTGACCTAGTTGCAACAACTACAGTTGTTTGGTGCCCATAGCAGCTCTTTTGACGCCCTTCCCAGCTAGCGTGATGCCGTGTTTTTGTAGCAGGGCATGCTGCAGAAACCCAGGCAGCTCTCCCATAGCGCTGAATTAGAGGATCCAGATCCTGGAACATCACCATGCCTATTACCACTGCAGAGTGCAAAGTATATGTAACCCCCAAAACCCAATTGTCATTTTATTACCATTTTACATCAGTTTATAATGGCTAGAAAAGACATAAAGCAGTAGAGGAACCTCAGGAGTCGTGCACAGAGTGGCAGAAGCAGTTCTTGGGGCGATGCACTGTGGTGTGTCACACTGCGCAGGGAGCTATGAAGAAGGACGAGATAAACCGGTTGTGTGTGGGCATAGTTAGGGGACATTTATGCTGCTTTAACAATTAGTGCCAGGCTGTTGTGGAAAGACAAGGCTGTCCTGGCCTGGGGTCAGCAACCCTTCAAGGCTGCCGCTTCCGATTCTGTTTTTCTATCCCAGACTGGAAGAGTCCTGGAAGAAACTCAACAGCGGTGAAGACGCTCCTACCACTGATGAGTAGTGTCGTGCTTCTGTGCGAGACCTCTGCACGAGGCTCCCCGTTCAGACCGCAGCGCAGGCAGCTGCCCGAGGGACCGCGATACCCGTCTCTGCGCTCGCTTCGCTGTGTTGCTTTCCAAATCTGGCCACGTGCCGCCTTTGACGTCCTCCCCTCGGGTTGCTGAAGCCTGGCCTAGGCCGCAGGAAGAAGGAAACAGAGCAGTAGTCATGGCAGGTGTGAACACCCCTTGTCGGAGCCAACTCTGCGAGTCATTTATTACAAATATGGGACAACAGATCCCACTTAAGGCACGGGCACATGCCACCTGTAAATTGAGATTGTAACAGTTTCTCTGCCTGCAGACTTGTTTATATTGCGACTTCTCTGAGGTAGGAATTATCTTACAGCGTTGCTGCTTGGTCGGTACTAGCAAAGGAGAGACTCCATCATGCTTAAAGCCTCTCAGCTCGAGCTTAGATTGAACACAGTGACTGTGCAAAGAAGGTCCACGTTTGGGAGTGGGGCTGCCCCTCTCCCGTTGCGTTGCACTCATATCATGAAATCTAGCGTTGTAGTTTCTCACTTAAAACTCTTTGCAGGGGAACAGGTAGGACTAAGTATTTCATTCCCAGAGCTTGTCCTAAGTAATAAGGCAACAACTAGAAATTATGAAGAGGATTTTTGTGTCTTCCAAAATTGCACGCCTGCATATCTGAGACTGTATTTGTCTTTCCATGGAAATATTTATAATCTGCTGCCAACGGGCCACTGCTCTTGGGCACGCTTCGCAATGCCAGCTCCTGGCGCCGAAAACCAGCGCACGCTGCTTCCGTAGCTTTTTCCAGCTCCATGTCGGTGCCTCCCTCTGCTGGCTGCGGGGCCGGGATGGGAGAGCACCGGAGCGTGCGGAGGCCCCGCTGCGGAAACAGGGCCCGCGTCCCCGACCAGCACCCGGCAGCACGCGCCAGCACCCGAACTGCGGGAAGAGCTCGCGACCAAAACGGCGTCCAGCGAAACCGCAGAGGGGAATGGACGATTGTGCAAGTTCTAAGCAACATACAAGCCCCTGCATGCGCACAGGGGTTTCCGCAGTACTCAGAGCAAAGACGCTACCATAACCCCGTAGCCTGCAAGTGCAATGTGTTGTGTGATATAGACATTAAATGACGCCGGTGTCCAAGCCCTGACTCTCATGGTGGCTCGGTGCGTTGTACGCACGGTACTGACAGATCTTTCCCCTGCCAAAGTTTATTTACAGCACCGAGGGAAAGGCTACGACGTCAGGGGAAGCCAAGCACGTTGCGGCCAGCAGGGAGCCGCAGCCGGAGCCGCCCGCCTCTGCGCGAGCTCCCCCGGGCGGCGGCTGACGGGGGTCCCCGGCCCTTGTACCGGGCAGGCCGCACCGCGCGGAACGCCACGGCCGCGTCCGCCCTGATGTCACGGCGCGCGGCGGCGGCCCTGCG
>PTFA01000104.1:2754382-2785166 GCA_003342895.1 Casuarius casuarius | reverse complement strand
GGCGGGGGGGAGCGTGGTGTCGCCGCAGGCCCGTTTCGCGGCGCCCGGCGGGGGTGGGGGGCGCCTGGCCTGCGGGCTTTGCCGCCCCCGGGGCTCCCCGGCACCGTAACGGCGCCGGCCGCCGCCTGCTCCCGCTGCGCCCCGTGGGCCGGGCCCGGTGGCGGGGCCCCGTGCCCGTTTCGCTCCGTGTCCTGCCCTGCTCGGTCGTCCCCAAACCCTTCCGGACCTGCCGAGTGCAGCAACCGGCTTCTCTTCGCTCTTTTCCCCAATTTATTATTATTATTATTATTCCCCCCCGCCTTAATCTTGTCCTGAAAACGTTACAGTGTCCTGTTTGCTGCTCTCCCTAACTTCGATGCTCTTGTGTGGCTTCTCTCCCACCGCAGGAATCTCACAGATCTTTGTATGTGGTGAGCTGCTGGATGCAGATAGAAAAAACTAAAAGATCTGGAGTAAACATTAAACAATGACTTTAACAGAATGCTTTAAGTGCTGCACTCAGGGCTGCTGATGGATTCCCTTCTGGTGAAGGGTGGTGTGAATCCTAGAGCCAGTCCTCTATGCTCGTAAAATGCTGCTTTTCTGTGCAAAAACTCCAGTACCTACAAGGTTTTATACTTGCTGGTGCCTAGGAATCAAAGGCATTTGCCAAGGTTTGGGGGGTTGGGAGCTGGATGGGGTTTTTTAGACTTAGAGTAACACTTTCTTAGTCATTTCCTCTGACAGATCACAAGGTTTTTTTCAATTTTCTGGTCGATTATTGCCTCCAGCAAGGATTCAGTTGGTTTGAGGCAGGGGCTCTCAGAGGTGAGGAAGATTAGATGAAGCTCTTTAGGAGGGTGTGTGTGTGTGTGTGTGTGTGTGTATATATATGTGTGTGTGTGTGTGTGTRTATATATATATATATATATATATATATTTCTGTGCTACTTGGTAGACACTGCCAGATATCTTGAAGATAGCATTAGGACAATTTTAAAGACCCTGTTCTCCTTCTATAGTATTATGTGTCTTAATTTCTGAATGAGTAATCATTTGTTCAATTACATACCTGCCTGCTTTCTTTCTTTGTCCAGCTGCAGATAAACAATGCTGACTCTACCAATAGAGTTCACAGTTGCAGTCGGTAAGGCTGTTACTTGTATGAATCCTGAAACTGCTGAATGATAACTCCCAGTTCTGGCATGTATTTAAAAAATCCTTTTTAACCAAATAGCTAGAACTGGTACTTACCAACACTGCTGGTTAGCTATGGATTTTGCTGCCAGCCTTCTTTTGAGTGGGCAATACTATTTGTAAAATGCTGTGCTTCTCTTCTTAAATTACACATTTTCCCAGCTCTGTTTTCTAGTATCGTAGGTTTACTGGATCCTACCTCAGAAATTAAAGAGACTTGCTTGTGCATCATGCTCTGTGTCAGATAGTGAAAAGAACCCAATGTTAGCATCTAATTTAGAGGCGCAGTACCACAAGGTTTATGCTAGTTAAATGCAAAGCTGTTCTAGTTAAATTTTATGAAATAGGCTTAACTGGGTTCTTGTAAGACTTTTTCATAGTCTTATAATAAGATGCAATAAACTTGCATCCTGAAACACATGCAGTGTCCTTTTAACATCTAATGTTCAGTGGTAGTTGGTTGGATTATACACTTTATTTTTTTCTATATGAAAGATAGGGTTTTTTATCCTTTTTTACTAACTTTTAAAAAGTACAGATTGGTAATTATTTGAAGTTATCTCATTATAGGTAAGTATAACAACACAAAGAATGTTCTGAAGAGATTTGAAGTAGTTCAAATTATCTTTCACTTTAGAAATGACCTACACCTGCTTCAAGTTTACTATCAACCCAGTCTGGTTAAAAAACAGGGAGGAAAAACTACTTGTAAAGAAAAGGTTAGAACAAATGAAAATTGACTGTGCGAAGTGCAAAGCTAGAAAGTTATCTCAGTTTCTCATCCTCTGGTAGTTAAAATTGCTGCTATTTAGGTTCAGATAAGACCAGCCTAAATGGGCTATTTAAATAAAACGCTCTTAAGTGCTAATTACATACAGTTCCACGTGTAAGACTTTTTTTTTTTATGGGATGTTCAACAAAATTCTTTGTTTTCTGTGATTTCATATTGTTCCTCTTTCTTCCCTTCTACCCCTCTTAAAGTTTATTTGACATCAGTGGAGGAGTAAAAGCATTGATCCAAGTGTACTCTTTTGCTGAAAGAGAGCAGGCAAAGATTCTTGGTAATATGAAGGTGAGAACCTGTGTCTTCCTTTTCCGGCGAAACTGCCCCAAGTCTTGTGGGAACCTGGAAGAATCATCAGATTGGCGGTCTCAAATCTTTGCTGAGAAAAGTTCTGCTTGACTAGCCTGCTCTTCTGTCGTATGCCTCCTGTAGTGCAGTTGGAAGAGTAATGTGGCTGTGCACCTTTTGGCCCAGCTCCCGTTTCGGTGAGAATTGAGGAGGAGGAAGGACAGAGAGAGTGACGGCTGAATGACTTGGAGGAACAAAAAGCAAGTGTAAATATAGGGAGATCCTGAGTGCTAACGTTGACTGCCACTGGGTTGCTTTGTGGCCTTGAGTGAAGCACTTGTTTCAGTTTCTTCTTATCTCGGTCCTTTCTATCAAAAAGGCAGGGAATTGAAGTTGCTTTAATCTAAATTATTTTTAGAAGATGAGAGAGGTGAGTTTCCACTTGGTTCTCATCTTAATGTTAAGAATACGTAAGGAAATGTGCACGTCAAAGCTTAAGTTGTTAGTAGGATGCTGAGTTTGGTGTGTAGGATATTGCAATGCACGTTGTTGCCAAAAGATAGCTGTGGCTGAAAGTTATCTGGAAAGTGTGTGATATATTAATTTTCTCACTTCATGGGTGAGAGATGTGAAGATCTCAGGCACTGTGAGTCAGTTGTTCCCAAAGGCACCAAAAAGCCAAAATCTTTTTTTTTTTTAAAAAAAAGGAGATTGTATGCTTACAAGCTTTTTCCTTACTAAAACTATTATAAGTTTGACCATAAACTTTTCAGAGGGGTGGATCTTGTGAGGTGTATTCAGATAGTTTTGTCTGATGGTCAGAAATACAGCAGCTTTTGCAGTTGTTTAAAGCAGTTACTAATCTCACTGGAGCTCAGTATTGGTAAGCAAACATTATTTGTAGAATTTGTACTGTCCTTAGGAAGATCATGGAGCTGCACAGTGTTTTTCCGGGAACAGCGCTCATCCTCGATTTCATCTTAAAACTTCAGGGGAACTGAAAATGATACTTCTGTATTCTGGTATTTTACGCGCAGTGTTGGATGGGGAACTCCATGAATGCACCGAGAGAAAGGTGGGATGGGAGCCTGGAGCAGTTAGGCTTTCGCGTGGCCACGAGGTGGCTGCTGCTTGCTTTGCAGGTCCCGTAGCACAGAACAGACTGCACATGTAATTGTCCTAATCCTTTGGTGCATTAAAGTAGTGTCTGTGTTAGGAAGCAGTGCAGACTAACAGGAGTTTAAAAGGTTGGGGGGGAGGTTGTATGTGTCTTTTTTATTTTTGAGGACCCCACATACTGTTTGGAGGGGATTGTTGCTTTGAATTAGCTCTAGTCTGGACAGAGCATTCATTAGTGCCTGAAGTGATTCTGGTGCAGATAATCTACACAGTTTTGTCCTGGAGATATCCATTTCCTATGCTGCAAGACTGCTGCACTATGTGAATCAAAGCCCAATAAGTGAGGAAGATCAGAGATTTGCTTCAGAAGTGTGTCCCTGTCTGAACTGAAATACAAATGCAGCTGCGCGTTAGCTGTGGCTCCAGTAATTTATAATGGAATTGGGTACTTGTGACAGTTAGTATTTTGCTGGCAATTATGATCTGTGATTTTTTTTTCCTTATCTGCGTTGTATATCACAAATACTCAGAAGATCATACTGTTCTCTCTGTGCAAGGAAGAATCACTCCTTAGTATACCACTGAGCTTAAGATACAGGACTTAAAAACTAAGCTAAAAATTATCCAAATTCAAAGCAGTTACAGCAACTGAACTACTCAGTTTCTTGTCTGTTTCTGTATTCTAGTTCATTTCCTCTGGCATGAAGAACATAAACATATTACTGGAACCAGCCTACAAGCCTGTATGATGTCCAGATAATGGGTATTTCATTGGCAAGCCCTGATAAAAATACTGTTTCATCTAGTCTAGCGTCTTGCTTCAGCGGTGACTTTTACCTTATGTTTCAGTAAGAAGTTGGCCCATTTGTGCACAAAACCAACAGTTCTGTGTGCTCAGGGAATAAGGGCTGTTGAATTGTTCGTGCCTCGAAGCATGAATTATTATGATAAGCTTGAATAACTGCAAAGGTAACGGTAGCCATACAGTTACGGTATGTGACTTGTTCTGAAAAATGTAGGTTGGCTGTAGTATTCTGCTTCTGGGTGCCCTGGTTAATTTATGTGATCCTTTATGGGCTCTGGTGAGTGGGGGATACTTTTTCATTGGACTTTGAATAGTTCCTCAAGTTCTCTCTACCACTGGAGGGAGAGCAAGAGCAGAGTTGAGTTGGTACAATGCCACTGTCTTGGCTCCCCTCCCTTTCCCCAAATGCATGCAGTATTCAGTATTTTCAAGAAGTAACTGGATTACAGCTATCTGTGATTCTCTGACCAGCCTCTTGATGTGCAGTGAAGCCTCACTTCTTTCTTTCTTCTCCCTAACGGAAAAAACAAAAGGATTTCTTGATGAAGAGAGACTAAGAGGTTGGTAATTTTTCCATCTATGCACTATGGGAAGCAGAAAATTCCTAGTGTTTTTATACTTTTCAGTTTGTTTTTGTATATCTTGCTTACGTGACTTTTCTGCTTTCTTTGGAAAGCCTTGGATTTATGACAGCGCTCTCGAGTTCCTCCTCAGCTTCCTTCTTAAACCTTGCCCTGGATCAAGATCTTGAATTATGTTTTCCTCGCTTGTCTTCCAGAGTTAATACCAGGGCTACAAATTTCATAAGTATTTTAAACATACGTTTAAAGTAGAGTCAGAACTTGATGCCTCGCCCACAGGATTTTTCATTCAAATACAGACATGATTATCAGACTTCAGAATGACAGGAGGTAGCTTAAAGCTCTGCTGGTTTCCATGGAGGGGCCTTAGTTTGTGTAGCTGAAATAGCAGACGGTTCTACAAACAACTTGTTACGTACTTGTGTGGGGGAGTAGGTATTGGGAGCAAGAAACTTAATTGCTTCCATTATTTGTACATTAGTACCATTCTCATGTGAAATTCATTATGACTGATCTTCAAATTGAACTCCCACTGATCTACTGAACAAAAGTATGTATTGGTGCCTCTGAGTTCAGTTCTTTCAAAACTAAATGTTAGACTATCTCCAGTCCTCTACGTTCCTAACAATGGTATTCCTGTAAGTTTATAGCACTCGAATAATTGGCCTTCAACAGCAAGTATTGCAGATCTGCCTCACTGGCAGAAAATGCCAGTTCTTTATTCAGAAAAAATATGGATGGGAGAGTGAATGGTTTGCATGTAATTACAAAGTAATGTGGATTACAAATTCATAACTCCCCCACAAAATACGCTTTACAGTTCCCCCCTCCAAATACTTTAATATGCCTTGAGCAGAAAGGGTAAAGTGCATGCATGCAAGAAAGTGCTTCTGCAGTTTCAGACCTGAATTCATACTACAAGTTTGACTCTAAACAGTTATTTACTGAATACTAGGTTTGCCTGCGGATCTCCTGCGTGTAGGCACATTGGGGGCTGGCAACAGAAGCAGTCATTCTTCAGACTAGATGTGCCTTAACATGATCTTGAAATTGCAGGCACACTGAGGAATAATAATGAGATGCAGTCTGGCAAGCATACTTCCCTTAAAGAGACATTGTCTCGATGCACACATGTAAAAATAGGAGAGAAATTCTAAATGCTGGCTTTTCGCCATGCCAGATGGAGCTTCAGTCTATTTCCCCCCCCCAATAAAAGCAAGAAAATCATAACAACACTTGAAACAAGATCTTGCTGCAGTGGGTATACGATCATGAAAATCACTGGCTGGATGGATGAGGTGGAAAGCAACACGACCTTTAGCAAGACTCGCGGAGTATGTTTTAGTACTCTTATCTGTGTCACCTACAGTATGACCTGGATTAGTCTTAAGTTCACTGAAATGAAATCTGTTTGGGGATGTAAGTCTTATGTGGGTAACTTGATCTCCCGAATAAGGAGTGACAGTGTTTATAAAGATTGTGCTGCAGACTTCTTAAAAATCATCTAGAAAGCAATTGTCCTCAGTTATCTACAGATGCGATTCATATCTGCAGATATCAAGGGAACAGAAAAGTGAGGTAGAGAAGGGAGGAAGAAGGAGAGAGTGTATATGCAAAAAAGTTGGCGCATCTATAAGGATGATAGGTATGACAAAAGCAATTTGGATTAAATATATGCTGTTCTCTCTGCTTGATGGCAGAAGGGTCCGTATTTCTCTCTCTCCTAAGCAAGTAGATGTGTAGCATGTATAGTATTTCTCCTGTTTGGGGGACAAGGGAAAATACTGCTTCAAAACTCTTCTGTTTTGTACAGGAAATACCAGAAGTCGCTTATACGTAATGCCCTTAAATAGGAGAACCGAAAACCTATTGTCAAGCATATTATGTAAGTTGTTGGGGTGGAGAAAGCGAGTTCTGAGTTTTGACAGTGAAGTTTCATGCCGAGACTTGGCTGTTTTAATGTCTTCACTACTAATTTAGAGAGAGCAGCAAAGGGCCTAGCGCCGGTGTCGCTCCACTGCAAGCAGCGTAAAGGAGGTGAGTGCAGACAGTGCAGTGAAAACCGGTCGGCGTGATTGTCGTCGTGGTCTCCCTTCTTGTCCTCCCGTTGCTAGTGGATCCGCAAGAACGTGCGCTGCGGTCGAGGCTTCTTAATGTTTTTACCTTATTTTTACTGTGTGGACCAGATATGGGATTCTATGGGAGACTGGCAAGGGAATGCAAAAGCGTTTTTTCTAAACTCTTTGGATGCCTTGTAAGGAAGGAGTGATTGACTCAAATCGTAGTTGCTGCAAGTAATCATTACTGTCTCTGCTGTGAAAAGGAGGTGAGCAGAGGTGTTGTGTGATGTATTCAGTGAGTGTGGAGCAAAATACTGGCTGTTGTGGAAAATTTTGCATGTTAGCACCTCTCCTAATAGGAAGAGGTTTGGCAACTCTTATTAAACTGTATTAGAAGGATGTTCGAACTTAATTCTGTGGGTTTTTAAGGTGAAAATATCTCAGACAACAGCAAGCTGAGTATATTAAGAATCCAGTTCTTCTTTAAGCCTGTTCGTTTAAAACTGCAGAGCCAGCTTCAGAGCGTCTTCCACTGGCAAACCTTTCTCAGTAGCAGAGAAAATCTCTTAAATTATTACTTGGTAACGTCACATTGTTGCGGACCTGTTTCCCTTATCACTTACACAAACCGGCAGGGTAAACACGCACAGGAAATGGGTCGTAATTCTTGTACATCACTGGAGGAAGATAATAATTGCCTGCTCCTGCGAAGAATATTCAGTTAACTTTTTTAAAGATCTGGTGAAGATTTGACCCCTTCTCCCACTGTTTTGTCACTTTTAGGCATAAAGGATAAGTTTTTCTTGTAACTCTGGATGGAGAGGTTTGGGATTACTTCAGAAAGCTCATTTTTGCTTTGAACACCCTTTCTCGCCTGTGCGATTGCTCCAGTATTTCTGTATCAGAAGGGTTGGACTGTTGGCAGTTGCTGTGAACCTTGCATTCGCCAGAGCTTTGAATAGGCAAATAAAACCGGCTTGTTGAGGAAGATGGAACAAAGTATCCGACTGAATTTCTAATTTTAGGGGGAAGATTGAAACAGGTAAACATCAAGAGTATGAGCTGAATCTGTTTACGCTCAACCCCTAACGCGGCTGAATTTGCAGGAGGATCAGCTGAGAGCAACCGCCGGCCTTGCTGCAAGGCCCTGTACCTGCAATGCAGTGCTGTGCATCTGCAGCTAGGTGGTGGAGGCAAATCCCTTCCCTCCCTCGCGCTCGCACAAAGCTTTGCTGCGTTCAAAAAGAACCAGCCCTCAGCCTGCCGCTGATGCGCCTCGGCTTCCTGAGCAGTCTGCCATCTCATTTTTAATGGCTCTTTCGAAAACTATTGGACTGTCTTCAGGGATACCTTTATCGATGGGAGGCCGTGCTTCGTGCAGGTAGGTTGGCCTCTCTGTCTTTATTTTTTTTGTCATGCGTGAGTTGCAGTTCAGGCATTCCTGAGAGGGCGAGGACTTTTGGGGGTCTCTAAATATGGGTTCGCATGAATTCCATAAAAGAGCTTGCATTTTGCCTTAAAGCATTGCTGTTCCATGCTGTCTTTTCTTCCTTGAGTAAAATATGACTGTGTAGCTGTAGAGAGACACTGCAAATCCAGTTAATTCTGTTGATTAATTAGGGCATTGAGGCAGCATAAGTAAAAGGCGACCAAGGTATTTTTAAGTAGAATAGAGGTAGATATCTATAAACCCTAAAACTGTTGATTTTTTTGAAGTGTAAATTATTAAAACCATTTTTCATAAGCTTTTTATATAATTTATCTACACTTTGCAGTATTACTGACAGCTGTTTCAGCTGTCTTTAAATACAGGATTTGGATCTTTTTTGCTCTCTTTAGCAGCCCTTTGTGCCTGTTAGCAGACTGCTGCATGAGGGTTGTGCTTGTGTGTGTCAGTTTTTTCTTTTGTATTAATACATATTCTGCGCTGATTAATACCCTTCTTTAATCCCCCTCTGCAGTTGACGTGGTCAGTCTGGGGGAAAAAGGTGGTGGGATCAAATGACATCTAATGAGTTTTCCCAGGAAGGCAAAGGAGTGAGATGTGTTTTCGAGGTGATTTGAAGGGGAAATGGTATCACCAAAATGTATGCAAGCCAAACACAGCTATGTATTAGATGAGTTGGTATAATAGAATATAATATATGAGTGAAGGGCTTCCTAGGAGCGCATTCAGGTCCCCGGGATGGGCTCGGATGCAGGCTGGAGGGTGTGTCGTAGACGATGCTGTCAGCAGCGTGATTTGTGGGCTCCCCCTTAGGAGGGTACACGCAGCTTCCGAAGGAATGTTTTTAGTGCTTCCAGTAACTTCTTTCTCAACACACGCAATTACTGTTATCCAAAAGCACTGTGATTGCAGAAGAGCGTGGCATTTCTCTCTACCTCCGTGATTCTTGGGATGAATGTCCTTCTGAATCCGTTCCTACCCCCTGCATTTTGCACACTTAAAAAAGTGAAAAACTTGAAATGGCTTTGGAGGAATTACGCTCCAGTTCCTGTGCTCTGGGTGTGGCTGCTGGGCTTAAATTCTCCCCCGTGTAATTCTTTGTGCTGGTCCTCCTTACCCTGTCCGCACAATTTGGTATCTCTCAGCATCCAGTCTCTCCTTCAGCTGGTCTGTCTGTGTCCTTGCGTTTGCTGCCTGCTCTCGTTTGGGGATAATTTGTGAGTTTATCCATAGCTTGGTTGTTTCTGAAGAAATGACCCGATCTCCAAGATTTTTTTCGGTTGTTGATAAATGTCCCATTAGCCTGACAGCAGTGTAATGGACTGTCTGGCAGTTTTTTGGCGTGTAGTTCGAGACCACTGATATATGTTGCTTATCTGGCTCTGAATCCTGAAATCAAGAGGCCTTACTAGACCTGACAACAGACCCAAAGTGTCGGGTGATATGGTTGGGCTTGGGACGACCTTTGTAGCTGCTCTTCACTTCAATGGACTTCAGTTCCAGATTGATCATGGCTTAATTTGAAGCTATTTACAGATGTGAATGAGTGAGTGTTCCTTTCATACTCCGTGGATATTTAAGATTACATAGCGTTAATGTATTAAACAGTTAAAATCTCAGCAAAGTTCATGCATAGGTAGAAGCTGAACGTGCCTTCTGCTTATAACTACTGCAAATTGAAATATTAAATTTTTGTCATACGGTTCCAGATTAGCTGGCATGGCTGTGATGTGATGCACGTGACTCCACCTGGGTTGTGAGCTGCAGAAACTGCATCCAAAAGCCCACATGTATTAGCTTATCTACTAACACAACCAGTGGTCGTCTCAGCAGTTACTCCTTCTCTGCAGAAAAGGAAAGTTGAATTTGTAATAGTGTTGGAAGGCATCAGTTATGTCTACTGCTTTACTGGAACAATAGTTTGAATACAAGAAACTTCCGCTAATTCACACTGTCAGGGAAGCTGACCGTAAAGAATGTTATCTTGTGCTTTACGTCATGGTATAAAGAAATAAATTGTTGGTTGCCTACGTCTCTGGACAACTCCAGCCTTTTCTTATATGTCATCTTTCTAAGGAAAGAAAGCTTAATGTTGATATCCTGCAGCACTTTGCTATTAAATCTTGCTAATATAACTGGACTACAGGCACTGTGTGTATTTTAAATGCTCATTTTCTACAAAACCATTGTGAAAATCTTTTTCTTTAAGGCTTCATAACTCTGTAGGGCATTAACTTTTGTTTACTTTCTGTTCCATATTATCGTGCCATGAACTGCTGCCATTGCCTGTAGGCAGTGTGCTGCCATGAAGGATTAGGAGGGGAATCGAGCGTAATTTTAATGCAGGAGAGCCATAGGCTGACCTTTGCCAACGTGATCTTCACATGCAGAAACTTAGAGTAGCATATTGTGTGAAAAGTTAAAACAGACAAAATTCAGGTTTTTGTTTGTGAATGTAGGAGTGAAAAATACACCACCTGGGTGCCTGACTTCTATCCCTTGCAATCACAAGCTCGTGGAAGGCTTTGCAGCACATCTGCTCTGCGCGCTCCCACTCGCCGTAGTTCACGCAACACACATAGGTAGCACTAACAAACTTCAGATCTTCAATGAAAAGACTAACTAGAAGGGTAGCATACTGCGTGGGAGCAGAAGAAATCAAGGGCAACGTCAGGTGGGGGAGAGACTTCTAAGGTGTTAGAAGCCGGAGGATTGTTAGCTCTGCCTTTCATCTCTGCAATGTCAAAGAGACAAAGGGCACAAGTTCTAAAATACCAATGTAATGTTTTTGAAGGTGTAAACGTTAATTGATATTAGTCTTTAAAGTGACATGCATCAGCATTTAAATCTTCAGATTTTATTTGAGGTGTCATCTTAAAATTTGCTTTAGAAAATCCTGAGTGATGAGTAAAGAGCTGGGAAGGGTTTCAAAGGGACTGATATTTTGACAGGATCGGTAGGCTCGTAATTCACTATCCCGTCTGGGCTTTTCTTCATTCTGCTATAAAAATGCATCTAGTGCATTAAGTTGTATTTCTCACTAGTACATGAAAAATTATTTATATCTACCTTGATACTAGTTTAGGAATAAAAGCATGTAAATACAGAAGTCCTTTCCTTGAAGGCTGAATATTGCATCTCCTCCAGTACCAGCAATCTCTCATATAAAACATAAGCTATTGAAGTCTAACGCTAGTGAGACTTGCAACGTGCTCTCTTCCAGGCCTGACACTCAGCATCGGGGCCCTGCTGCTCATTCTGAGAATGATCTTCCAGAACAAGAGGAAGAAATTCTGGGATCAGATGATGATGAACAGGAGGATCCAAATGATTACTGTAAAGGTGAGGACTTGCCTGCTTAAGGTGCAGCTTGCTCAGTGTAATCTAAAGATTCCCTTGATTCTCTGTCTGCTACAGAGAGTGAAAAGATGCAATTTCTTTGCTTATTTTAAATGCTTTTTGAAATTGCAGATGATAAAACTATGTTCCATGATTGCCTCTGTTTCTTTCTATTTCCGGTTAGTTTGAAAAAATGTTATCAGTCAAGACCTGAGATGGAGAGCTCTGTTTTTATTGCCTATGTTTAATGATGTTAGCTTTTCCTCTGTGCTAGAGGATTTATAGGTGTTTTGAAAACAGTAAAAGTGAGTAGGTATTCAAATCACTTTCTAATTCTTTTTTCTTTTTTTATTTTTTTAAGATCATCATCTAAGTATCCCTGCTTTAAATAATTTATATATGTGTCTCTGTAAATATCATCTTACCTCTGTTTCTCAGATAGAAACTGAGATACAGAACAGATGGAAGTATCAGAGTATCTAATTCAATACCAAAAGGGTCAGGCTTTTTTCAGAGTATTTGCTGTATTTAAAAAAAAGAATGCTGATCATAGAGTTTTAACTGAAAAATTAGCTGAAGTTTGAATGTGTGCCCCCAATTCCAATCACTTTATAAGTCTACTTCTGTGCTTACTATTTATGCATGTATTGGGTAAGGTAGAGGGAGAACCCTGTAACAAACAGGTTATTCATGGGTTTAAAAATGCAAAGTAAAAATAGTATGGAGAGCTTCAGTTGTAATGTTTCTTGCACTTCAGTGCTTGCCTTCAAAGGGTTTAAATTTTAGCATGCTACCCAACTATTTGTGGGATTTTTGTTTGTCGTGAAGCAAATGGGAAGAAGAAACGCCATTGTGTGGATTAGTGATCTATGCAGCTGCCACTATTGCGGCTGAAACCTTTAAGTGAAGAGAAGGGACTTCTGCTACTTGAGCTAATGAAATAATTGATAGCAATTACATGTATGTTTTGTTTGTGAACCAGTCAGTCGAGAGAAATAAAACTCCCTGGCAAAGCGTGTGTTTCATGGATATTTGCAGGCCACAGCTGAATATTAAGCATCCAGAATCTAGGGTATAATTCCAGATTCTGTCAAAAAATTGTTCCTTAACAATTACAGAGCTTTTTGCTCTATTCTGTCTTCTAGTTCCCCTCTTTCCCTTGCATCCTTCTCTGGCTTTTTATATCTTTGTATTTCAATCATCGTATTTTCCTGGGACTGCCTGGTTACCAGCTAAGAGATACTAGGGATACAGGGAGGGGACTCTCTGATTTTCAACTGTGATGTTAACTGTTGGAGTGCTTTTCGGTCAGGAAAGCAGTAGCAAGGGAAACTCCGCTGGGGTCTAGGATGGAGTATTCTTCACGGGGATAGAGCATGCAAAAGCAGTGTTAAGATTTAGCTCTAAGAGTCTTAAAAATCAGTTATTGAACATCAGACTGCAGTTTTCAAAGGCTGTTAGCCTGGTAAACTTTAGATACTACGGTGATAATCTCCTACGTTGAAAGGAGGGAAAGTCAGTCATTCTAGTTCAGTAATATTAAAAGAATATTTTTCAGTCAATTCCAGAGCTCTTTGCTGCTGTTTCCCTAACATATATTGTATATTTGTTCTAGCAAGATCCAATTAGAGAAACATTTGCATTTCTCCGTATGATTAAATATTTAAACACATCAAATGCGTGTGCCTCAAGTTGTGGTGCTTGTTCCACATACCTGTTCCTCAGCACTTGTGTGATCTCTTGATATATCAACTTCCCACTGTTTTTTACCTAGGTGGCTATCACCTTGTGAAAATAGGAGATCTCTTTAACGGGCGGTACCATGTGATCCGAAAGCTTGGATGGGGCCACTTCTCTACCGTATGGCTAGCCTGGGACATCCAGTAAGTCTCTGTATTTAGCTTGTGTTTCTGACAGGAATGCACAAGAGTTGCACAAGCATGATCAGAAAGTATCTGCTCATGTTTAGATAAAAGCACAAAATATATCTAATCTGTAGTTTAGGATAACTATCCTAATACAGAATTTTCTTTTGATATCATGCCTGCAAGTATATGGAAGGGAGTTAGTCTTAACAGGACAAACCGTTTATGTGGTAACGGTAGTTTCCTCGTGTTCAGCAGTTCCTGACCTATTATTTTGTTTTATGAAAAATTAATACAATGATGTATGGAGGAGACCCAAAGACTATTTTCGAAAGAGTGTTTAAATCTTATTTTTCCATGATGCTTGAGTCTTAAATAAGTAGCTTTTATATTCAAGAGAATTAGGTTAATCCTGGAGAATAACTTCTTTGTATGAGCGTTAACAGTCTCCAATTTACTTATCGTGTGTGCTTAGAGGGAAGAGATTTGTGGCAATGAAAGTGGTGAAGAGCGCGGAGCACTACACAGAAACAGCATTGGATGAAATCAAGCTGCTAAAATCGGTGAGTGCCTCAGAGTGGCCTTCATTTGATTCGTTTTTGGAGTTCACCTTAGTCAGTTAATGTGCCTGGTCTTTTGGATCATCTAGTTGAAAAGAACTTGGGTAGGGACCTTAGCAGTTATTAGTGCAGCAGATGTGCGCTCCAAAAATATATTCTCAGCTAGTAATTGCCCTAAGGAGCACAGATTTAATCCTCTTTCTCTCTGCAGGTCCGCAACAGTGATCCAAATGATCCAAATAAAGAGAGGGTTGTTCAGTTATTAGATGACTTCAAGATTTCAGGAGTTAATGGTTCTCGTATCCTTTTGTGGAAGAAAGCGAAGAATTGCATGAAGGTGGGAGTCCCCTGGGCGGCTGCCGTGCCAGGGGCTGGTGAGCGATACCTAGGCAACCCCTTCGCTGCCCGAGGAAATCTGCAAAATCATTGCCCTGTGTGGGCCTTGAAGCTGCCTGCACAGCTCAGATCTAAAGTGACCGTTCAGTCTGCAAGTCTGACATCGTATGCGTAAGTTGTGGAGTTGTGCTGCTTAGTCATGCTTTTAACATGAGAGATGGGATGGCTGCGTCTGATTGTGAATCAGCACTAAATAACTAGTGCTGAAATTTAGTTAGTCCATCTATTCCCACGCCTCAGTTTTACAAGCAACCTAGTAATAAAACTCCTTATTTAAGTAAAGCATTACAAAATATTAAGATCAATAAGTAAAAATAGCAAAGATGTGCAGTCTGTAACTTGATAATAAGGAAGTTTTCTAGTTAGGGAAGCATTTTACCTTCGTCCTTGACCAACATCGTTAACAGGTTTAAAGTATATTGCTTTGAAAATCCCGTGTAGTTCAGTGAGCAAACTTCTAATAGGGGTCATTTATGGGAAGTCTTAATGCACCCTTAAAATTTGCAAGTTGTGTGCGTTTCTGCTTTGCAGAATCTTGAACTTTATTTCGGTGAGAATCACTAGACTGCTTGAGAGAATCGGGCTGTAGGTTATCAACTTTCTAAAGCTTTTAGAAAACCGTAGTCATGTAATATATTTCCTCTTATGTTAGCTCTTTTCCCTAGAACCTAGCATTGAGTAAACTGTTACTTTATATTGTATTTCTTGCACTCCTGTGAACCGTGCATGCATCCTTTCTGCCAATGTAGAAGAAAAATAACCTAATAAAATTCTACGAGTTTGACTTTTAAAGCAAAAGCAGAATACTGAATGTGTCCCTAGAGTAGCTGTTCAGACCTGGCAGACAAAAAGAAGTTAATGTAAACACTGAAGTCCAGGCTTGTAAAAACTTTGTTTTGCTGGTAAAGAAGCAAGGGAAAAAATAACTTAATTGTTCTGAGGGTGACTTATCAACTGGAAATTTAGCTATTTTTTGAGGTAACACTGAAACAGAGAGATCTGGGTTTAAATTTTGCCTGGGGCAAGAGCCTAAACTGTTCCAAACATGTTCTCAGCTTGAAGCTCTTTCAGTGCTAGCAGGAAATACTAATGCATGGTTGCTTGTGCAGCTGGCTTCCACCCAGGGTGTGATACTGCTACTGCTGCTTTAGCACCATTCTTCTGAACTCTCTCTATCCCTCTGTATTTAAAGGTTTTATGTAACAGTACTGATGTATATGTAAAAGGATGGTGCTGTTCAGGAAGGCAACTGCTCCCTAAGCTTAGTGAGAAGGGAGAGGGTTCTTTAATATGGAAACACGTCATTGGTATAGATTCCCCAAGCCTGTGAATTCAGGACTCATTGGATTAGGATGTTGCTCTTTTTCCTTGACCGAGTTCCAGATATCTGTATGGTGTTTGAAGTTCTAGGGCATCATCTCCTGAAATGGATCATCAAATCAAATTATCAAGGGCTTCCGCTCCCTTGTGTCAAAAAGATCATCAAACAGGTATGTTCCAGTTCTGACTGCACTGTTTGCCTCAACTCGGTGAGAACTTTTTCATTGGGGAGAAATCCAAGAAAATGAGAGTTAAAAATCAGTGGTATAGCCTCTCATGCAACAAATATCATTTTCAGGTTAATATTTCCTTTCTCTACTGCAAAAACTTTCTGCTGCAGATACTTCTTTTCTGTCACTTAAACCATGATGGCGCAGTGGGAGGCCAGCTTTGCTTTTAACCTCTTCTTACCCTGTTTATTCCTCACAAGTGCAAGTAGTTCTTCTTATAACTTCTGTCGCAGTAAGCATGGTGCTTAATGATGGGGAAAGCAAGAGAAACCTGTTCCCCCTAGTGTATTGCTTAAGGAGAAAGATCTTTCTACACTGGAGGGTGGAAAGGGAAGGAAAGCATGATTTTATTATAGGGCATTAAGATTAGATTTTCTCTGCGGTAAGCTAAGTCGCGAAGGTAAAGAGACAGTGTTTTAACTTTATAGTTGAAATCTGTATATGAATCTAGAAACTCTGGAACTTGGTAATTAACTCTTACGATATCAGTGGTTATCTGGAATATTCTTGGACATAAAAATCCTTCCAGTTGACTAGTCATCCTGGGCAGCAACTGAATTCAGGTTTTGTATTTTTCCTTTCTCTTCGTTTTCGGTTTGCTTATTCTTTGCTTTTTCTAATGGTTGGTTTCATTCTCTCCATCTGCAGGTTCTTCAGGGTCTTGATTACTTGCACACAAAGTGTCGGATCATTCATACAGATATTAAACCTGAGAACATTCTTCTGTGCGTTAACGACCAGTATATTCGCAGGTTGGCTGCAGAAGCAACAGAGTGGCAGAGATCTGGGGCTCCCCCACCATCTGGCTCTGCAGGTGCTTTTCTTTTTTTTTTTTTTTTTTTTTTTTTTCCTGTAAACTGGTCCTCTTCTCCAAAAAAGTCACAACTGATCTCATAAGGGAAAATGTCCCACTTTGCATTAAGTACAGTGGACCAGTACTGCAAGCAACTTTGGAAAAGGCAGCTATAAATTGTGAAGCTAGTCATAAGTTCTAACTCGATGACACTCAGGAAACTAGTCATTTGCATCAGAAAAATGGAGGAAGGATAAATTCATGCTGACATCTGCTTTTAATGCAGTTGATCTGACACAGATAAAGTGGTAGGACAGTCATTTAAAAAGCGTGTTAGCCTTTTATGGAACACACTACATAGATGTGGTTGCACTCAAAATAGTACTAAAGGGAACATGCAGTGAGGCACTTCTCACATTTTCTACAAAAGCTTATCTCCTTTCACTGCGAGATGCTGGAAATGCATTTTGGGGAAGTCTCAACAAGATGATTTACCTGTTAGAGTTGTCATTTGCATACATCTGGGAAGTTTAAAGAACAGTAAGTAGTTTCCTTGACATGCTAGCATCCCTGAAGAGCAGAGAGCAAGTTCTCTTTTGTTCCTAGTTCTTGTTCTTCATGTTCTTCCTCAGAATTTCTGTCTGTACCAGTCTGCAGGTTTCAGGAACTATTACAGTGCATGCTGCAAGGCCCTGTCTGTCATAATCTTACAGCACCAATGTTAGCCGAGCCCGTCATAACATAGCTTAGTTGGGTTAGGTCAGGGAAGCTCCCTTAACTTTGGTATTTTAATGTTTCAGTTTGCATTTTCTCAGTAAGATGCATAATGCATGCAGTAAACAAAGCTGCATGACAGGAAGTTTAAGTCTTTGGTATCAGTCAGGCAAATACTATCTGGGATTTTAATTGCACATTTACTCATCTTACGTTTTTCTCAGTTTTTTTTATTCTTGCTATACCTTTGTAGAGAAATGAAGGCTTCAAAATAAACATATGTTGATCTGTTTAAAATCTTGTTACCAGACCACATTGGAAAAAGCTTACCTTTACATAGGAGCGTAGTTGCAGGTTTTTTTATATAAATGTACTAACTCGCTACCTTCCTTTTCCTTTCCCTTTCAGTGAGTACTGCACCACAGCCAAAACCAGTAAGTGTAACAGCTTTCATCTATAAGTATGCATCTATTAATATTATCTCTCCATTGTTTCATAACGCAGTTAGCATTAAGAGAAAGCAGCATTGTAGCCATATCAGAAGGAAAAGTGTGATTTGTTCGTGTTTGTCCTTGGAGATGCTTATTGGGTTCAGTGCTGTCTTGGGGATGCAAGTAGTTCTATCTCAAATATGTCACCAGCACTAGCAGTGGTTTTGGTGGTCTCAGAGTATGTTGGTTGTCTGTGATCCCTCATTTGGAGAGCACTGTAGATTTCTCAGGTTAGGACAGAGATGTCCTGATATGGCAACAGACAACAGCTCCAAAGGACCTTGTATCTGCTGTGTATTTGGGAGAACTCCAGAGTTCTCATCCCAGACTGCTTCCTTGGCTCTAACATAAGTGAAAACCTGAAGCGCTCCAAATTTATTGAAATATGAAACAAAGTCAAATGTTTGAGGTATTCCTCTGCTTGCTTCTGTGTAGGCTGACAAAATGTCAAAGAATAAGAAAAAGAAGTTGAAAAAGAAGCAGAAACGACAAGCTGAGTTGTTAGAGAAACGAATGCAAGAGATAGAGGAAATGGAGAAGGAAGCAAGCCCTGGGCAAACACTGCCTGAAGAGGAAGAAGAAGCTCAGAGCCCTCTGGAAATGCTGTTAAAAGTTAATCCACCGGATGAAGGTGTCAGCAAAAAGACAGGTATGGACCTAAAGTATTGCAAGAGCAGCACAGGGTTGCTGCTATCATTCAACCTTCTGTATGTTACATTGCACCAATCTAAAGAGGCTAGGAAATTTTTTTTTATTACAGATTGAATTAATGAATGACTGTTCTATTACATTTTGAGGACAGTCTGTTTCTGAAGGCTCCCTGAACAGCTTCAGCCATTATTTTATTAAGACATTCTGCTATCTTAAGAATCTTCTCATTTCTCCCTCTTCCAGCTGAAGTCATTGTTCAAGAGCAGTCTATTCTAATGGAAAGCAGCGCAGAAAAATGCGTACCAGAAATAAATTGCAACGGAGTGATACAACTGACGGACTTCTCAGGCTCTGGCAATCAAGGGTCTGTGCGACTTGAGGATGACCTTCATAATGCCAATAGCTGTGGCGATCGCCCTCTCACGCAGAAGGAGGAGAGCCTCCGTAGTTGTAATTACAATCAGCGTAACGGTGACTCAGAGACCAGGCCTCAAGAAACAATGTCGGACTCATTCGTGCCCTTAGTTTCGGAAGATTCCATGGTGTGTCAGCCTACGTCGAGCGAAGAGCAATCATTCAGCGAGCAGGAGATTAGCCATTTGCAAGAGAGCATCCGGACAGAGATACCTTCAGAGGATGAGAATGAGAATAATAGTCCCTCAGAGAACAAAGGTACAAGAGGAGCCCTTTGAGAAAGGGCCCCCCCTCCCCCTTGGTCTGGGAGAGTTGTATTGTAGCACTTGGAGCACTTTTTCATTATATTTAGAAACTTAAATCTGCAAATTGTCACCAGTTGTTAGAATATGGGATAAGTACAGTTAAGTCTGTTCTGATAATTCTGCTTTATCACGGAGCAAAGGTAACTCCTCACTTGAGATGAATAAACATTTCCCTGGAAATACAAACCAACCAAAACAAAGCTTATATAGTGTAAGGAAGACTGTTTAATAGTTCTGTTTATATGTAATTTGCTTCAGGCAAAAAACACTGCAAGGCTTGTAGGTTTAGGAGAACACTGCGCACAATAGTGTACTGCAGTTAAATAAATAAATACTCTTAAGAACTTGATTGATAAAATTTAAAACTGTCCATCACTGCTTTTTTGAGTCAAGGTCTGGTCAAGTATATCTGCTTGGAGAGGAAGGGAGAAACTAACACTTGTGCTTTTTTTTGCCTTTTTTTTTTCTTTTAAGTTTTCTGTAGTGTTTTCCTGGTGGCAATGCTGCTGGGGAGCTTCATGCATGAAAGAGGAGCAAGTGAAATTTAACGATATGGAAACCGGGACCTTAGTCAGATGCCCCTGCTAGATTACTATGTGTATTTTGCTTCTCAAAACTGTGTCCTGGCTTGCTTGAGAGCTATAACTGGATATAATTTAGTGACTTCATATTTTTGCTCTCCACCATGTCCATCGAGGTTTTTCCCAGAACATACTTTAGATCTTGTAGTTGTCTGTGTTGCTGCTATGGGTGATGGCTACGGTGAGAAGATGCTGTCATACTTGGACTCTCCTCCTTCAAGGATTTAGGAAGACTTCTTATGGGTTGAGAGGCTTGTTTCACTTCTGGCAGTACCCTTTTTAACAAAAGCTTGCCTTAATATAGACAAACTCATTTTCTTTAAAGCTATGCACCACTCTTGCATACGCTTGCCTGTTCTCCCACTGTGCAACACAGAGTCTCTGTGCTGGTTATATTATCTAGAATATTCTAATTCTTTCCTGTGTTTACCAACCTTTTAGGGTCTTACTGTTGGTAGCTCTTTTGCTCAAATTGCACAGATGGATGTTTGTTTATTTATTTATTTACAGCTAGCTTCAGGGAAGGGAAAGTTCTGACCAGTAAGCAATATCCTGCCTGAGCAGGGAGAGGGCTATAGGATTTGGATGACAGATGGTGACACTGCCCATTTAGCTTTAATCAGCTGTTGTGCGTATTGCCTTTAGGAAAATCGACTGCTGGGAATTTCCTTCTTAATCCCCTTGAGCCCAAGAATGCAGATAAGCTCAAAGTGAAGATAGCTGACCTAGGAAATGCCTGCTGGGTGGTAAGTTTAAAATCTTTTCACATTGCATGCTTAAACCCGCTAATTCATTCCCAGTAGGCCAAGACTGAAAAGAATCTGTAAAATAGAATCTATTTTATACCTGCTTGTAAAAGTAGTGATAATTTGAAACTATGTTGAAAAAAGGAGGAGGAGGAGAACAAAGTAAGTAACGGTCTTCTAACGTAGCATTTCAGCCTGTGTTCTGGGTGCCTCTTTGGTCACCAGATTATTTGAAAGAGGCCTTTGGCCAGTGTCCTATATGATATGCCCCAATCTGTATTCATGAAACTTCTGCACGGTCTGTAGCTCCCCTGGAGAAGGAGAAAGTTGAAAACAGTTGCTCTGATGTGCTAGTTCTGTAGTTTATTAGCTTGTCAAGCTGTTTCAGTGGATTCATAAGCACATGAAAGAGACTCATAAATAGCTTTATTCTCTGATGGTTGTGCTGCACTATTTTTAAATGTCTGTCACTTCAAATAGGCAGAATAGAATCTTCCATTCTTTTTCTTTTTTTCTTTAATGGCAAAATGCTTGAGATCTTAGACTGCTGCAAACTCAAAATTCCATATTAGGCTTGCAGCAGTTGGCGAGGTGCTGTCTCTTGCAGTGATGTTGCTTATCCGTTTTAAGGTAGATGAATCTACCTGACCTATCGTGACCTGATAGAGAGTACAGCTTCTAAAACAGTCTTCCCTATTTGGCTGTTACTGCTTGCTTTCATCTAAATTGCTGGACTCCCTTCCTTAAGGAAGTGTCTTGTGTAGAGCCTTTAAATATTTCCTTATATTCCTACAAGTATTGTTTGAGATGTAAAGTTCAGATGAAACATAATGGGAATGAGCTCTGACTTGCTCTGGCCTTCCAGGTTATTGATTCTTGTCCTTTAAAAGCTCTCTAACCATTTAATAAACCATTTCTTCTGTTTAGCATAAGCACTTCACTGAAGACATCCAGACGAGACAATACCGATCCTTGGAGGTGTTGATAGGATCGGGGTATAACACCCCTGCTGACATTTGGAGCACAGCATGTATGGTGAGTGGTGTCATCCCGGGAGGATTTTTAGGTGTTGCTGCAGGGCATTCTGGGAAACTCAGGTATGCTCCAGACTACAGAATTACTAGCTGAGTCTGGCCAAAAAGAGGGGGGGAACCCCAAAACCACCAATAAATATTCAGCCAACTTCTAGACTTGCTGAATACCATGTTTCTATACTGAAGTCAGTGTTTCTTTTATCACCATATTTCAAATATAGCTGTACTTTGAGATTGTGCTTCATGGAAAAGCAAGAGAAATATGCAATTCTGAAGATGAAAGTCTGTTTTGTAAAGAGTCTTTCCTCTGCATCAACCACTGTTTCATAGATGTCTTCAGTATAATTTTATATTTTAGTCTCATACATCCTCTGCCTTGTTTGGAATCACTTTGTAATCTCTGAGTAATGCTGAGATGAGGCTGAAGCTGTTCCCATAATAGCTAGCAAATGTAGAATATGATGATTTAAAAAAAAAAAATCCTCAGTCTATTCAGTTACTACATGTGTCTTTGGTGTCCCCTTTCTGTGTCTTCTACAAATTACAGCTTGTTTTTCTATTTTAAGCTTGGAAAATATTGAGTGAACTCGTTTTTGCTGTCTCGGGAAACAAGCTGTGATTTTGATGAATGTGGTAAAAACAGAATGCAGTAGGGTCATGTTGTCTCTGCAGAACTTATGGTCAAAATCATGCAGTGATGACTCTTGAGTGCCTAATTCCATAGTTTGGCTACAGCAGTCCTCAAAGAAAATTAAGAATACAGAAAGTCATAGGTACTGTTTTGAGTAAAAGTGAATACATAAAAACTTAAATTCCATGATGTATTTACCCTTTAGGAGTGGTAAATTGAGAAATGAATGCAAAAATGTTTTCTTCTTATTTAAAACATGCTTTCACATCTGGGAATGAATGGTCCGAGATGAACTGTGTTGAAAAATGTCTTTTTAACATCTGAAACTTTGCAGAGGAAGAACCTTAGTGTTTAAAAAAAACAAAAAACAAAAAAACAAAAAGAAACCCAAAAACTGTAGAGATTGAGGAGGAAGTGGAGCTAAGCATGTGAAAAGCCTTCATTTTGTACAATTGCAAACTTAATGTATTATGAACTCTCCATTTTACTGTGATCCAGAATTCATCACAGTTCTGAGTCTATGATTTTTTTTTAAATGCAACAAAGTAGTTGAACATGTTAAGATGATAGTGGTGTATTAGAGTTTTTACAGGCTAGTCTTCCCACCGCTGTGATTCTGGCATGCAGAGGTATGCAGAATCAACCTGCAGTGCTTCTAGCAATGTGCAAGTGCATTAAAGTGGTATAACATAGACTTTCTGTTTATTTAGGCCTTTGAATTAGCAACAGGAGACTATCTGTTTGAGCCTCATTCTGGAGAAGACTACTCACGGGATGAAGGTGCGTTTGTTTAAGTCTTTCCTTCTTAATTTGGGACATGAGATGCAATGGAGGCTTCTTCAGAATGAGAACCTCCTCTTACAAGTCTGCAATATAAAGGTTCCTTCGAAAAAGATGTTCACCCAAATTAGTGATGTTAGAGAACAACTGTGGTTAAGGCTCTGCAGTGAGACACCATGCAATAAGAGTCCATGTTTTTGTTTTGGTATTTACCACTCCTTTTACCACTATCCTCTCTATCTTGCTTCTCAGACTGAGTTCCTGCAAATGGCCCTTACTTCTACGTACGCACACGCACACAGACACATGCGCGCGCGCACACACACACACACACACACACACCCCATGTGTCATCTTTTTCCTTATCCTTTGTAACCTGATTTCAGGTTCTGTCTTCCCAGTGCATCTGAGCCATGCTTGTAAAGCTCATAGTGATGATACCTCTGAGATTATGGTTAGGTTATAATAACACACTGGGATGCAAGGGGCACTGAACTATATTGTGCATAACTCATCTTACTTGTGGATCTCAAAGTAATTTACAAAGGAGATTAAGTGTCTTTTGTCCTCACATCCCAGAAGAGGAAACTGGGATGTGGAGTGGGGATGTCTTGTATGGATGTGTCATACTGTCTTTTTCTTTTGAAAATACACAGATCACATTGCATTGATCATAGAACTTCTGGGGAAAATACCTCGCAAGCTCATTTTAGCAGGAAAATATTCCAAGGAGTTTTTCACCAAAAAAGGTAAAAGGAAACAAAGCAAATGTCACCTTGCCCCCACCCCATACACAAGAGTGCCTTGCTAAAAATACCGGTTAAAAATAGATCTCAACAAAGACATATCTTTTAAATCTTCCCTCTGTTTTATGAAAGGCTTTTTCAGCAAAGCTGTAGCTAAATGTAAGGTATTCTTTTCTGCTAAAAATATACTACATCCCCATACTTGACATCTCTGTGTAGATCAAACACGACAGGTTGAAGAACAGTTCTGTAAGTAGCTCCTCAGATTTGAGTTGGCTTCAGATAGTTGAGTTTTGTCAACTAGAGGTGTTTACTCGTCTTTGAAGTCTTCTCTAGACAACTTTGTTCTATTTCTAGTGTGACAGTCACTTAAATGGTACCTTGCATCCTGAGCCACGTTGCTTCAGATTATAAAGATAACTGCTGTTGCAGGCCCTCCGACCTAGTCCAAGGGAAGAGGCCCTGTACGTGGCAGACAGCTGTCTTCTCCGTTCAGGCTGGTAAACCCAGAGTCTGGTTTTCAGCACAGAGACCTTCTGCCCTAAACAGGAAATCCGACACATTTTACCATGTTGCTAATCTTAAAGCTCTAAGTACACCAGAAACGTATTAAGACTCAAGAACAAATTTTTCACCTAGTTTAATACTAAAAATACCCAAGCTTCTTTTTCGTAGTAGTGTATCACTTCCTCAAACAATGCTGCACATATTCCAAAGTCTACAAAACAGTGTATGCCTGTCATGTCAGCCTGTATAATTGGTGATTAATAAAGTTAAGATACGCTGGTATTGGATCAGAACTAGCAGGAGGGAAAAGGGAGCCTTCAAAGACTACATTTCTAAAATGGCCTGCAAAAGCAGATAGGAAAGTGATCTGAATTGTTTCTAAACTATACTGTCCCGAGCTGTGGTGTTGGTTCCATGTAGAGTAAAGACCTTGAAATCCTTCAACATTTTCTAGGTGTCTCCTATGTTCTTTCCTTTCCAGTCACAAAACTTTTCTTCAGTTTTAGCTGCTTAAATGTTTTGAAATGAGCTACTTAAACCTAGGTTTTAGTCTCACTTCTTCCTTCAGCACTCCCCACGCCTTTGCCTTTGCCTTCCCTGTGCTAAAATACTCAGTTTCTGGACTCAGCCTGTCATGCTAGCTGCTTGGCCTGTTTCGGTCAGCCCCTCTGCCGCTATGATTTGCACTCAACGCATCTGTCTTGGTTTTCAGGTGATCTGAAGCACATCACCAAACTGAAGCCGTGGGGCCTTTTCGAAGTTCTGGTGGAAAAATACGAGTGGTCCCAAGATGAGGCAGCTGCATTCACAGACTTCTTATTACCTATGTTGGAGCTGATCCCGGAGAAACGAGCTACAGCAGCGGAGTGTCTCAGGCACCCCTGGCTTAGCTCCTAGAGGCTTCAACCCAATGCCACAGCACTACACTCTCGTTTACAACATAGCATACACACACCCAGCTGCCCCTTCCCAAATCCATTTTTTTCCTTGTTCATTTTCAGTGTGAAGTTCTTCCTTCAAGGCTTCCAAGATTTTAGATAAAATCTAACGTGTTCTGCTGAGTTTGCTTGTGTGACTCAATGGGGACTCTCCTCAGCCAGTGGGCATCATCTGTGTTTTGCCTTGATAGGGCTTTGCCAAAGACTAATTGACTGGAATATGAAGTTTTTCCTGAGTCTCCTCGCTGTTACGCAGCATGTGCGGTAGATGTGAGCTCATCTGTGCTGAGATAGCTCCCTTAACTAAATTTCAACTGTCCTTTGTTTGTGAGGGGGACGTGAAGATCTGAACTCATCCTTATCTCACTGACTCAGGAGTCAATTTCCCGCGGTTTATCCAGTAGCTGGCAATGGGGTGAGAAGTAACAGAGGGCACCGAGGTGGTGTTAATTCCATGTAGAGCAAAGACCTTGAAATCCTCCATCATTTTCTAGGTGTCTACTGTGTTCTTTGCTTTCCAGTCACGTAACTTTTCTTTAGTTTTAGCTGCCTAAATCTTTTGAAATGAGCTATTTAAATCTAGGTTTTAGTATCATTTATTTCTTCCCCCAGTGTGCCCCTGCCCCTTTACTTTTTCCCCTCCCTGTGCCCAGATAGTCAGAATAGTTTCTAAATTCAGCAGTGTTTACTGTGTGATTTCAAATGCCTCAGCCTGTGACTGAAAGGTGACAAGGAAAATAAGCAAAAGCTGGAACTGACTAAACGCACAATCTTCAGCATGCAGATGGAAGCACCCTTTGGCTGCAGAGAGGTAGCCTTGTTGCAGGCAACTCTTCCAATGTTTTAGTGAGCTGTAAGTTTTTTCTTTTTTATCCCTTACTGGCACTTTTTTGCCTTGCTTGAGGCAGTTGCTGCATCCGTGAGAGCCTGGCTTTCACTAATGCGGTGTACTCTGGCTCTTACTTTTTGACCATTCACTTTTTCCCAGATGAAGGGTGGCAGCATCTGTATCACAGCCACGCTATAGCCCTTGACTTGGAAACTCAACACTTGAAAGCCCAACCGAAAGATTTCTTTTGCGTTAACTTGCTTCAGGTGCTGGCCTTCAGAAATAACTTCCCAGACTGGGATTGCCTTTCAGTTTCTGGGGCATTAACACAAGGAGAGCTAACATAGGTGGGAGAGAACTGACTGACTTTTCCATGTAGATACCAGATTAGAAGCTGTTTCTAGAGATACCCTAAATAAAATGTTCTGTCGATTTACTGTGTAAACTTCTCAGAGGGGGTTGGATGTAATAAGTAAATGGGTTAATTTTAATTAAAAGTTGAATCATTGTGGTATTTTGCAAGTTCTATGATGGTTTCTTCTAGACTTGTCCATCCTTATTGCAGATTCAGTGCATCCTACTCTAAAGCAAGATTTGGCAGTGTTGAGACTTCAGAGGCACTTGCTCACCCTGGACCAAATGGGCCTTTGGATTCGTGGTAGTTCTCAGAGGATAGAAGTACTGCAGGAACATCCTGGAGGCCAAGCAGCTGCGCTCCGAGGCGATACGTTGCCGGAGCAGCCGAAATGACTGTTGCGTGTCACTTCTGTTTGTGTTTGAAACCCTGGTTCATGAGGATTGTTCATTCATAAAACTTGATGTCATTTTAATCCACTTGAAAAGCATTTCTCCAGTCCAGTGCCTGATCCGGCTTATTAATGCAATTCATGCTGCATGCTCCTTTAGGGATAGGTCAGGTTCTCTATGCATCTAAGCTAAAATTAAAGGAAGGAAACATACCAAAAGAGTTTTAAAATGCCGATTTGACTTTTTTCCCCTTTCATCTGGAGTTTTCCCAGTTCAGTGTCACTTCCATCTGTTACGGAGGGACTGCAGCCAGGACTGGATTCTAGCGTACCTACTGTCTAAATACTGTGAAGATATATTGGCAGGGCACACAACTTCGGTTGCCGTCTTGGAAGCTCACCCAGTCCTGTGTACTTCGAACTGGCCGATGAGAATCGTTTCTAGCAGGGGTCTGCACACTTTGCCGAGAGCTTCTGCCCGTCCTTCCCTGCCCTCTGCCACCCTGACTGGAGGAGGACGTTTTTTTACCCAGATAGCCAAGGCTAGAGCCAGCTTGGGAGCTGACAACCCACAGGAGCAGCTGGCAGGATTCAGTCTTGTACCTTGTGCTCGTTCACTTGGGGGTTGTTAAATTTCCAAATTGCCATAAAGTGCTCACACTAAAGGATTTGTACTTGCTGTGTCAGTCTAAAACCTGAAGGAAAATACATTTTTATTCTTTCTACTTGGGTGGTTTGTCTTTTTTTTTTCTTTGTAAAAGCGGTACAATAAATAGATTATTTAGTATTTGAGCCCTATTCCTCCAATGTTCCCTCTGCAAACCTGTTCCTTCAGAGCTGGTGTCCAGTTGGTTGAATTTTCCATGTCTGATAGCACTTAATTTTGTTTCTCTAGAATCAGATGCAGGGAGATGGCACAGGTACGGGTTTTGCTACTGGTACTGTCACCCATTTTTAATGGGGAAAAGCAGTAAATGTCGGGATAACTGCTGGAATTTACCATTCTAAAATGTTTCCCCTGCCCCAACTCCTTTCCGCTGTCTTCACTAGCGCGAAGTCTTAACAAAACACCCCAAAACGCGCGGCCTGGGCTGGAGCCTGTGGCAGGTGGGTGTCCGATGCGACGCGCAGCGATGGCTGAACCAGATTAGCAGCAGGTTCCCGTGTGCAGCGGGTCGATGCTGACGGGCACCATCTGCTGTGGTTGGAAAGTGCTGCTCCGCAGTGTGCTGGGGCCAGCGGCTTTTTGCCAGAAAAGTGCCCTGCTTGGGGGGTGATGTTTCATTTAGTGTTGCCCAGAGTGGGAGGTAAACAGAGTTGTGATAGCACTTTCCTCGTAGGGTAACGCAGGTGGCTGATAACTTCTGCTGGTTAAGTAGCCTTTTCTCCGTTCATGTGGATTTTTGAAAGGTGATGTGAGAGAGGCTGAATCAGGGGGGGTTTTTTCTCTTTTTTTCTTTTATTCCCCCCCAAACATGTGCAAGATCATAGGGCCTCCCTGGGACCCGGTGCAGGATTTCCCCAGCCCCACGATCATCAGCATCAAATCGAAAACACAATTTCTTTCTTTTTCCTTTTTTTATTCAGAAGGAATTTCCTGGAAAGAAGGTATACAAACCCCGAGAAGCAGCAAACTGCACCCCCTTCCCTGCCCCGTCCCCAGCACTGCTGATGGACTCCGCGACCTGCGTCCGGTTCAGTTGGGCTTTTCCCACCGGAGAAGGGGAGCGGAAAACGGCCCCTCACGGGAACAGAGCAGCTGCAGCAAACCCACGCGCTGATAAGCTGAACGCTCCTGCAAAAGTCAGTTTAGAGAAAAAGGTTAAGTTCCTCGGAGGTGACCGAGGAAGAGCTCTAGGTGCCCCTGGGGAGAGAAGCAGGTGACCCACTGTCGAGCGGGGCAGGACCGCAGCTTTTAAGCTTTTTTTGGTCACTTGGCAGGAACTTCTGCTTTCCTGCTGCCAGGAGGCAAAAGCAAAGGTTTTCCATCTACCTACAGCTAAACCCAATGCGAATACGGCACCAGCATCACCGTACTTGTCACCCCCCCGTCATCCTCAAAACGCACCGCTGGTAGCACAGACATGCGGGAGAAACGTTAGAATCGGTTCTGCGGACCTCACTTACCGCGGCGATCGGCGCTATCGGTCACTCGTTGCCTTCCTCTGTAAAACAAACGATAATCGTGCTGTTAACGGGCCGTGGGAACGTAACAGGGAAGGTGCAGGCGTGTTTCCTGGCTGGGTCTCAAGGAGGGGGGGAAAAAAGGGCGTTTTGGAGCGGGAGGAGGAAAAGCCCCAGCATGCACACAGAGCCGTCCTCTGCTTCTTGCTCATGCCGTAGGGGAAAAAATGTGGGAAGAAAAGATGAAGTATTTTAATGTTGAGCTGTTTTTAACACATCAAATGCTGAACGTCGGGAAATGTGATGTTTGATGGGGGGCTGCTGCATCCCTGGCCGCACACCTTCCCTGCAGGTTAGCGAGCCGGGAGCCGATGCGTGGCCTTCCCAGGGGATCCGTACTCAGCCCTGGCCCCGTTTACCTTTATTTTCCACTTTAAAATCCGACGGGAGGAGGTTGTCCTGCCGGTTGCCCAGCACGAAGGCCAGGAAGGAGAGGATGAGGGCGTCGAGGATGCCGATGATGCAGAGGATGTACGCCCAGCGCACCGTGCAGGCGCCCAGCGTGTACTTGTCCGTCTTGTCCCCGCACATGCGCTTCACCTCGGCCGAGTCCCAGCCGTCGGGGTAGATGAGGCAGCCGATCATGAGGCCGGTGGCTGCGGGCGAGGGAGGCGGGGGGCTGCGGGCGGGGGCTGCTCCGTCCTGCCCCCCCGAGCCGCTTTGCAAGGACAACCGCTTTGCAAGGACAACCGCTTTGCAATAACTGCTTTGCAACCAAAACCGGAGCGTTTCGGCGGGCGCCGTGTGCCGCACGCGAGGCCTCCGCTTGCGGAGGGGGAGGTCGGCGCGCCCCATCTCCCCCCGGAGCCCTTTAGTTATTAAAGCGAGACCCGGAGCGGGACGAGATGCTCTCCAAGCAAAACCAGGCAGGTCCGCAGGCTCGAGCCCCTCGCCATGGTTTTCCTTGTCCATCTCCGGGCGGGATGCGACTGCACGGCCCCCGGCACGGCCGGAGATCCGCCACCCGCGGAGGGCGGCTGAGCTGCTCCCAAGCCTCTTATCTAAATCCTGCCCCGAGCTCGCCTCCTCCGCCGGGAGCCGGCGTGACGCCCCAGCTCGGGCTGCCGGGGCCCCCGGGCACCGTCCAGGCCGCGGCCGAGGGCCGGGTTGGGTTTCGGCAGCGCTCGCCGGGGCGTCTCGGGTGTCCGCTCCGGGCAGGCGGCTGGAGAACGTGATCCGTGGGGCCTGGCTCCGCCGCCCGGACCGCTGCCCGGGGGGGCCTGTTGCAGCTCTGCCCCCCCGCAGCGCAGGCAAGACCCCTCGGCCCCGGGGGGCTCATTCCCCCCGCCCGCGGCATCTCCTCGCCCCCCCGGCCCCGCTCACCTGCCGCCAGCTGCATCCAGGCGCAGACCTTGTAGACGGTGGCGGCGTTGCAGAAGAAGAAGAGGCTGAAGCAGAGGATGGAGCCGACGATGAGGAAGGTGGAGATGCCCACGAAGAACATGGCGGTTTTGAAGGCACTGGAGGGGATGGTGCCGAAGTCGAGCGGGCTGCCCTTGCAGATGAGCTCGCCGGTGAGCGCGTTGCCGATGCAGTAGGAGAAGAGGCCGAAGTAGCCGGCCTGCGGCGTGTCGATGCTGTCGCCGATCCAGTAGGGCTGGATGAAGGTCACCACCATGAGGATGGAGAAGCAGAGGGTGAAGAGGGCCCACAGCACCCCCATGGCCCGCGCGTTGCGCACGTAGTTGGTGTGATAAATCCGCGCGGCCTCCTGCGCCGGCAGC
>PTFA01000104.1:2699883-2744540 GCA_003342895.1 Casuarius casuarius | reverse complement strand
TATTTTAGAGGTAATGTTTGTTTAAATGCTAGCTCTCTGTAACGAGCCGTTAAGCTGGATTTGGGACATCTGTTGGGGGGCCAAATCTGTGCTAGAAACTGGGATTACAAGTAAAAAGTGGAAAGCACAAATTGTTCTTTCCTGCAAAATGTGTCGGAGCCACGTTGCTTCTCCTTTTTCCTCACCCTGCCCCGTGAATACACAGAAGGGGAAGAAAGCAGATTAGATCTGTTAGATGGAGCTTTTATCTGGCTTTTATCAGCAGTTTTCAGAGGTGCAATAGGTTTTGACCAAACTAAGGGTTTTCTAATCAGAATATTAACCAAGGATTTGCCTTCAACTTTGATTGAAGCTGTTGAACGTTGTAGTTTGTAGTCTGAAATGCACAGATTGTTATCTCCAACTTTGTGTTGTATCAATGGGATAAAACTGCTCGAGGGGATGTAAACACCAGTGCGGCGAGGAAACGCTTGCTGCAGTTTGTGAAGGGTTAACTAGGAGTAACGGGGTTGAGTGAAAATAACTTTTCTGCAGTGCTAAGAGCTTTACAGAGCAAAGATGTACTGCTAGCGCTCGGCCCTGCGGAGTAACGTTATATAGGACATGATGAATGAGGACAGTAACATCTGAGAAGCAGGAGGATGAAGGCAGAAAAGGATGAGATGTTACAGTAAAACTGCGTGTTCAGGGTCGCTGCAGGTAATCTTGTGCTTTGCGGTGTGCTTGCAAAACGAGTGGAGCCTTTCTGCAAAAAGAGGAAAAGCGTCGCTGGTGTGGGGGAAACTGGGAGCAATCTGCTCTCTGTTCTGCTCCCAAATAGTGTTATTTGGGGGAAATAACTTAAACACCCCATCTCATAATTATCTGTGAAACGGGGATCAATATCCCATTCTCTGGGGTTCTCGTAACAGTAAGTTGAACCAAAAATGTTGTTTGGCTGGGCAAATTTGTAAGTCCCTGTTTACAAACCCCCTGTTTTTGGCTCTTTGCAATGCTGCAAAATGCCCAAGGTTTTGTGCCGGGAGGCAGCGTTCCTGCGGTGAGGAACACGCAGCCCGAGGCCCTTCGGCAGCCGGGGAAATGGCGAGAAAGGGCGGCTGGGAAGGTGCGTGTTGCCCCCCTGCCAGGAGAGGCATGGGAGCAGGGGTCATCCCGAAGGAGGGATTTTTTAGGAGAGCGGCACCTTCGTCGGAGCAGTGTCGGAGGAAGGCTGCGGGATGGGTCCTGGACGAGTTAAGCGAGCGGTGCTCGGACTGGGGAGAACGCATGATGGCACGAAAAAAGCAGATTTCTGGGGAACTGGTGCAGAAGTTATCACTTCTGCTGAAGCTCCCTCGGGGGGAGGGACTCGCATGTGACCTCCTGCGGTTTTGGGCAGAAGGGGACGAAAGGACGGGTGTGCAGGGGGAAGGTGCCTCCCGAGGCCTCTGCACCGTGTCTGTGAGCGGGTCCTGGTGCTGGAGGGGGGGTCTGGGAAGCCCCTTGGGGCTCATCCCCCGAAACCAGGAGCGGAGGGATTTGGAGAGACGTGGGCTACTAGTGATGCCCATGCCGCTGCCAGCCTTAGCAGAGGCATCGGCTGGGCACGGCTAGAAGCCGGGGCATTGCTTTTTCTGTGGGGAAATACATAAAAAGGAAAATGTTTTGGGATGGGGAGAATTACCACTGACTTTCCCCAAGGTCCTTTGGATACCGCTTAGTGCTGTCTACGTACAGCAGCTTGTGAAATATATAGCAGCTGCCTCCCCCCCCTTATTTTTTTAAACTAAGGACAGGGAATCCCAGTTTCCCAGGTCTGCACAGTACCTATCCGAATTATTTCAAGGTCCTTTCCCAGTGCTATTAGAATCTCTCCCACTGAGACGAGCTTAAAAAATAAGGACAATTCCCAAGAAAAAGACTTTTAAGCTGGAGGAGACTATAGCGGGTGAATAAGGGCTGCCAGCAAGGAGATTTCTAGAAAGCCTGAACCGAACCGTGTTGTTCAAGAACATCAGTACCTTGCCGTGTAATTAGGTCGGTTTTAATTACAGGCTTGCAAAAGACACTGTGTAGGAGGCGGGCTGAGAAGGAGAAAGTTTGCTGTAAGGCTTGATTGGAGATAGTATTAAGATTTCTGTCAGTCTTGCAAGTCATCTGGTTGCAGCTCCTCGTATTGATGTTCCTAGCTGAGCAGAGAAAGTACCTTAATAAAGTGCTTGGAGAATAATTAACTCTGCCGGGTGAGGTTAGGGAGAAAGAGTTGCATTTTGTTAACGTTTTTACCTAAATGGGATTATTTTTAGTGCTGTCGGAGGACCTGGATGTTTTATGGCAGTTGAACTTTGGTAAGCTGCGTGCTGGAAGTTACTCCGTTTGCTTTGGAGCTAAACCCTTCCAGAAATGTCTCGTGGAGCATGTTTTTGTGTTTCATTGACGTGTTTTATAAATGTGTGAGAGGGGACTGAAATTTGAATGGCGCTGGGTGGTTCCTGCTGCGTGGGGATGCGGCCGCCGTCGGGAGGAGGAAAGGCAGATAAACATGTTTCAAAAGCATCCCTGGAGGTTGCGCAATGTGGTGTGTAAATCTTTAATCTCCTGCTCCCTGGATCCCTTGGTCAGTGTTTGGAAAACAGCGTCGAATGCTATCCAGAAAGGAGCAGGCGTGATTTAAAATTGCAGTCCCTGGGAATAATTTACCAGCGGCGAAATGGGACGGATGTTATTTACTTGCAGTGGGCTTCACACTTAGCAGCGCTTTTTCCCCACTGACTATACTGAGACACCAGATTACTGTGATGTAAAATAATAATTTCAAGGTCTGCCTCTGAATTTAGCTACGTCGCACGCAGTGCATGTTTTGAAGTTGGAAAACCCCCCCTGCGCCGGCCACGAGCCCCTCCGTAGCGAGCGGCTGTTCGGACTGGGAACGTTTCGGAGAGAGCTGGGGCGAGGACTTTGCAAAAACCTTTTTCTTTCTTTTTCAAAAGCAGGCTGTTATTTAAATTGGGGCATAATGACTTTTCCTGGCTAAAACTTTGTGCATTTATACCTACCTCTTGAGGGAGCTGCAGAGCTCTAACCTCTATATATCATTCACATCAGCGGGAAATAATAAATTACTTAGCTAGTTCTTTTCTTTCTTTTTTTTTTTTTTAAGGCTATATATTCGTGGGTGTGAAGAATTGGTAATGAGTGTTGTAATGTATGAGTTGCTAATATAAATTTTGTCATATAGCTGACGAGCTTTTTCCATAATCGGTAATTGAGGTTGAAATAAGTATTTCTGCTTTTGCAAATGACTGTTTGAAAACTGGGGAAATAGTGAAGTAGTAAAGTAACCATCAACAGCTAAGAGGTGGGCTGATGAGAGACTGCAATTAAATCATCTCCTGGCTGAGATGTTCTGTGTTCATAAATAGTATTATTGCTTTTAGAAAATGAGCCTAATTAAAAGTATTCCCTTTTCAAGTACTTTTGATTTATGTTAGATTTTGTCATTTACTGAAATAAAACCGACTCGAGGAAGCCCTGTCTCGTTTTGTTTGCAAATAATGTTTCTGGATTGCTACCTCGTTCCCGGGACGTAGGGCTCAAAGCGCCGTCGCAGAGGTCTCGGCTAATAGTACTGGCAGGTACCTTCCCGCTGGCTTTTATTTATGGATCGGAAGGGGAAAACGAACTTGCTTGCTTTTTCCAGCTCTGGATCTTAACTCTGGAAGAGCCGCTCTGAAGAGAGCCGGTCTAACGGGAGGAAAAGGGGGGGGAAATGTTCTGTCTGCGTCTCCAGAAGACGCGATGCCTGTCAAGAAAAATTGGTGTTAGCACTCTATTAAATGAGCGCTTAGCCAGAAACACCAGCTTGCTCAGTGGTTTGACATTCGCTATAATCTGTCAGCATGTTATGTGAGCTTAACTTTTGTGTTTTATTTAATGTGATTTTTTTTTTGAAGTTGCATAAAGCTCACACTTCGGTGTACATTATGGTAACTTGACATTAAAATGGAATTCTGTTTAAAGCAAAGTGTTGTTTTTTTTCTTTCCAAATACAGCTTTTCAGTGATACCTTGTTGAACGTGTAGGTACCGTGTCACCTCCCCTGCCCCAGCTGTGCACGCGGGTGCCGTCAGCCTGCGCCTTGCACCCGTTTCCACCCCTCTCGGCCGGCGGCAGGCAGGGAAAGGGGTCGCCCGAAAAGCCGGGTGTTGACGGGGAGTCAGTCGTGCGGCCGCCTTGCCAGCCTTCCGAAAGCGCTCCCGAGATCCGGGGGGATGAGCTCCCGGGGGCTGGGAACATCTGTGAGCTCTTCTGGCCGGACTCCCAGTGCCACCTCCCTTTTTCCAGGCTGGGCTCCTCCTGCGTTCGGAGGAAACTGAGTTGCCGCTTGTGGCATTTCCTTGTCCTCTCCAAGGAAACCTGATTTGGCCCTGGCGCAGGCTTGTGTTTCGAAACACGCCAGGAATTGCTGTTTGCCTTAATGCAAAGGGCTTATGTACCACTTACGCCCCTGTGGCTTAAGGAGGTCTTGAGCGCCTGGGTATTTCGGGGGCTGCCCCGTCGTGGTGTCTGGGGCTTGTGCATGGGATTATGACCAGTTAAATGCAGCATTTCTAATGAGCATAGAGGCAACTTGCTGCTCGAATCCCTGCTTAGTTAGGCCCATGGAGAGCTCGAGGGTTTTGCAGGATGGGGTGGCTGGCGGTGGCGGTGCTGCTGGCTGCAGGTGTGGCAAGCTGAGGGGTTGGAGGGATTGCCATGGCCCAGCCTCGTATGACTGAAAACACACTCATTTGTTGTAGATAGCCCTAAACCTTGCTTGCAGGCATTGAGATGCTTTTACAGATAGAAAACTAACTCTAACTTAAAACTAATTGGCCTATTTATCCTGGAGAAAACACTGAATTGGAATGGAGTTGGCAAACAAGAGTAACGTTTCTTGCTTGTTCCATCTTGTATTTATTTTAGTTCCCCCAAGATGTCTTTTGAAATTAAACTTGCTCAGCATTGGCATAATCGTTGCCACAAAGGAGGCTTTGAGCCTTGCTGTCCCTGGGAACAGATTTAAATGAGGGCTGACAGGTTGAGGTGTACCGCGGTGTGCCGTACAGGGAGGAGAAATTCAAACTGATCGGCCAGAGGAAGAATAATCCTTTCCGATACCCAGAAAAGCCTGGTCGAGTCCGCTTTCCCTGGCGGTTCGCTGCTTGTTGTCCCCAGTCTAGCTGGGCCCTGTGTTTTGATGGATGTGCAGAAATAAATCCTCCTCTTGGGGGGGAGGAAAAAAGCACAGTCAAAGAAGCCTGCCCATTTTAGATGGCAAAAACAGAGAGAAGATGCCAAGGAGTGGGTAGTGGGATGTCAAGTACTTTCTCGCTTTTTAAAGATGATTTATATAACCTGCTTGGATGTGTGTTTTTTCCCTCCAGTTATATAATCCTAATTTATGAAAGCATTAGGAAATTGCATTCCCTACTGTTACGTGATCATCTATATATAATGGCCCCTAAGCTTGTTACAGTGCTGCCATCATCCCATCTACCAGCAGTCTCCGGAGCAGCCACRGCAGGTGTGCACTATGTATTTATATTTTTTGCACTCATCCAAGGCTGTGTCACCCACTCAAGAAACCAAAGACTGGAGGGTTGGGAAACAGTATATTGGATTGCGTGTGTGGGGCGGTGCTTGTTAAAAACCCGCTCTTCCCTAGCCTCTTTCTGCTGATAGAAAGCGGAGGCTTTGTTGGTAGATTAATCGGATTGCTGTTTCCCGGCTCCCGTCGGTAGTTTTGGGATGAGCCCTCTGGGATGTGCAGCTCGGCCACGTGCGGTAAAGATCTGTCGTGACTTTTCCCGGGGGAGTGCCCGGCTCCCTGGTTAGCGAGAGCCGTACTCGCAGCTTAAATCATCTCGTGGCTGTTGCTGCCTCAAGAGCACGAGGGATACGAGGCAAAAGCCAAAGAGTGTCAGATTTGTAAAACCCTCCTAGATCGCATCCAGTCCCTGGAATCTTCTCCCTCTGGAAGAAGAACAGGCCGTAAATGTTTATGGGGTTTTGCTTCCGTAGTACGTTAGTCTCGGAATAAAGAACGAGGAGGGGGGGAAGGTGCTGGCATCGGCTTTCTCGTTTTTTTCCACTTACTACTAAGGCTGACAGCGTTTTGTCTCTGGGGCAGGTACCGCATGCCGAACGTTATGTAAGAATACGGGCTGTTAATGGGCCCCTTGTAGCGCGGAGTGCAGTGGGTTGAGTCAAAAGCAGCTTTGTCCGTGCAAGTCCCTATTTTGAAGCAACCTGGAAAAATTACAGCCCAGGAGCTTCTTTGAAGGTAGAGCTTCGCTTTGTTTTGTTACTGATGTCTTGCTAAATAACCAATTAAATAGCCAAATTATTTTTCATAGACTTATGTTGCGCTCTAAACTGCCGTGGAGAAGAAACTTTTGAAGCTCTGCAGACTGTCGCTCCTGTTAGCGTAATCCAGCTAACGTTTGAGAGATGCAGACAAGCTGAACCAATTCTGCTTTCTGTAGAAATATTTATTCTGGCACCAGGCGAAGAATAGTGAGCCATCCTGCTCACTTGTTCCTCTTGCTGCATCTGAAGTTTGAGGGCAGCCTTTTATTCATCATATTTTAAGAACTAGTTATGACTTGGATCCTAACTGAAACCACTTCAGAGGCTTAAAAATATTATCTAGGCAAAGTGATTGAGCCAGTGTGACAGGAACACGTGCCATCACCTATGTTAGCTGTGTTCAGTAGTTTCCTTTCCCCCCTCTCCTCCCTTCGTTATTCTTTTAATTAAAAGCCCCCATTGCTGCCACTCTTCCGTTAATTCCAAAATTGCCTTTGGGGGAAGGGAAGAGGTTTGGGAGGGATATCAGAGAAGGTAAATACTATTGGCAAGTCGGCAGGTACTGCTACCCTGTGATAAGCCCCTCTTGCTTATAGTGCTGTGCCTTGGTGCTGTGGCCACATAGATGATCCGTAGGGGAGGCTACGGGAGAAGCAGGTCCGGGGCAGGGATGCTTAAGGGAAGGTGCAGAATGAGCTTGAAGCGCTGGGCAATGATTGTGGAGTGGAGAAGAGCTGTGCGCTCTGGGGGACGGCAGCGGCTGCCGAGAAGAAAGGATTCTCGGGGGGAAGGTGTCTTTTTAAGAGTAGCTTTTCTCCTCGACTCTGCAGCGTTGCTGAAGCTGTGTGTGCAGGTAGCCTTGCTCTGAGCAACGGGTGAAGCGCAAGGAGAGCTGCAGACTGTCCCTCCGGGTCCCTGTGGTTGACACGTAGCTCTGGCGGTGTTGTCCTGCGTGCTCGAGGCGGGAGAGGTCTCCGTGTCCTTGCACAACCGCGCTCGTGCAGGAAGGGGATGGGGCCACGTCAGACCGTGCAGCTGCACCGCGTTTGACGGGTTCATCTGTCCCTTTGCTCTCGTGCAGTGTTCGGCGCCGTCCTCGCGCCCGTGTCCCTTCCAGCGCCCCCTCCGCGTTGCCCGCGCTGGGAAGGGGTGCGGGGTGGTGCCGGGACACGGCTGGCGGTGGAGGACTCGTGATGGTGTCCAGCGCCTGCCGCGTGCTGGTGCGACGGGCAGCAGCTTTTGGGGGCTGCTTGGGTGCTCCCAGCGCGCTGGGGGTGTTGGGGTCTCCGTGGCCCAGCGGGGCTCTTGGGCACCGCCTGTGCTGTAATAACTTGGTGCATTTTGTATAATTTGGGCATCTCTCCCTTGAAGTTGGCAGAGGGAGCAAGAGTAGGGAAAAGGCTATGAGGAGAGCGGTTGTCGGGGCGTTTTGGAGCTGACGTTAGCAGGGGAGCCCTCAAAGGAGGCACTGAAAACCCAGGTGCCCTTTGGATGTGTGCCGCGGGCCCTGCAAAGGGTCTCGGGTGCGTAAGGGTGAAACGCCTTGGGCCGTCCAGCTTTCGCATCCGTGATGGCAGTGCCCCCCGCTCCGCTCGGGGTCTGCGGCGCTGCTCGCTCTTCCCGGGCCCGGGAGAGGCGGTGGGGATGGTCCGCGAGTCCCCAGGAGCAGAAGGAGTTAATGCTCCGTAATTCCCCTTGAGCAGCCCGCGCTGTGAGCTAACTCTGATAAACGAGTACACGGAGTTCGCTTTAGTCCACAGTGAGTCATAATTCACACTGTGCGTTTAACAATTAAGGTTCAGCAGGGTACTCGGCAATTAAAGTGGCTCTGTTTGTTTTTTGTTTTAATAAAAGTTGCCATGACTTACTCCCGGTGATGTTAGCGCCTTGCACAACGTGTGTGCTAGAAGGTAGATCAGTCCGGGTGAGTTTTACTCCGGTAGTGATCATTTTTAAACTCATAACCTGTTTTTCTTTAAGGAGGGGGGAAAAAAGTCATATGGCCAAGTTTAAAAAAAAGAAAAAATTGTTAATTCAAGCTGTGACACATTCAGGACGTACAAATCTGAGAAATGATACTCTGCTTTTGAGTAGACCTTTACATGTCTGAGTAGCTCTGCTTGCGCTGCTGATGGTGAAAGGGAGGGATGGGGAAACACAATTCCCGAAATACTGGTAAGTGTGAGAGGTGGTTTCCCCGTCCCTTAGAGGCCATGTGTATAACATTTGGGCAGATGTATGTCTGGGATTGAGCTGAAGTTTATTTGGAGCTGCCTTTGTGTCTCTAATCCTGAAGTGGTTTCAGGAAGAACACTATGTGCCTTCTTGGGAAGCGAGTCAGATCTCAAAATAAATGACTAATGAAGTAATACAGCACTGAAGATTTCTTTTTATCAGATTTGCACAGCCCGGCTAGCGGAAGAATCTTCTCTTAATGGCAACCGAGCAAAGTGCAAATTATTCTGTTTGCTTTTAGTTGTCCTAATACAGATTTGAAAGCCTGCAGCTGCGTAACGCGGACGGGAAGCCTGGGCAGCAGAGCTGGCTTGGAGAAGGTTGTATTTTCTTAGAAATCCTAATTGCAATTTGTCACTGACTCAAATACCATCTCTCTGGATCTCTGCTCCGCAGGCTGGTGTTAGAGGCCTCTTCAAACGCTGTCACCTGGGAAAGTCACTGATTTATTTTCTTCCTGTTTCCTGCTACACATAAACACGTTGTTCAATAAGTATTTATTTTATCGGAGAAGAGTTTTCTCAATCGGAGGGAAGTGAAACCACATTAAAACAGTGAAGAGAAACTTCAGCTGTTGCACTAATTGGGTCATTCTTCCTTATCTTGTCCCGGTGCAGCTGCTCGTCGCTGGCGGCGGCCGGCGGACGCGTACCGCGGCTCTGCTAACGCACGCGGCCGGGGCTTTGCAGAGGTGCTCGCCCCACCTGGTCGGGGCCAAAAGCTTTACAAGTAGCTCGGGATTGTGGCCCAGGTCCCTTGTGCGGCGTTGCATGTGCTGGTTTGGGGGCTAACCTTTGTGTGTTAAAGCAACCAGCTCCCTCGTGTTGCAATCTGAAACTTTTAGGGATGTTGCGGTGTTGTGGAAGTGAAAGTATTTTGTGCTAAGTGGATCTTAAAGGAAAAAAAAGGGGGGGGGGCAAAACCAGCTTTTACTTCTCTGTTCTGTTAACTTTCAGTGTGACTTTTAGCAATGGTCAATAAAAAATTGGACAGGCTAGAGAGCTTTTTTTTTTAAGCTGATGTTGAGATACTAAATGGTGTGTTGTGTGGAAATAGCAAATAAAACCATCTTTCCATTGCTGTGGGGAATAAACTTAGAGGCTCTGTGCGCCAAGTGTTGTTCCCGCGGTTTCTGTAGTCGCACGAGAGCCCCGTGGAGCAGCCCTTGCGCTCGCCTCCCGCAACGCTCTCCTTTCCCGTGAAGTCCAGGGATGAGGAGGAGCCGCTTCTCCTTGCGTATCCCAAGTCACTTGGTTTCCCTGGCCCTTCCGTGCAGGAGAGCGATGTGGGTTTTCCCGGCTTTAAAAGTAGGATGGGATTTAGCTAAGACAGCACCCGCGCGCGGGTGATTCCTCGCTTGCGTTGGCTCGCGGAGGAGCCGGCTGCCGAGGGTGCTTCTCTCCGCCATCCCGTCCCCTCCCTCCTGACGCTCGTGGACTGCGGTCTGGGTTATGCCCATGGCTCAAAGCCGTGATCTCAGTTCTCTCTTCTCGTTAAATCCTGAATTAGAAAGCAGCGTGTGGAGTTTGTTTTTTCTTCCAGTGACTTCTGTGAAATTCCCGTTGGGTCGCGGGGTGGGTTGCCTCCCAGGACCCCCGCTGTTCGCCAGGCGCCTCCGGCTATCGCGCGGCGTTAGGGCAAAATCCTTCAAAACGAGACCTCTTGTTTTTCCTTCCCCCCTCCCTTTACGCTCCTGCCCGCGTCCAAGAGACGTTTACAGAATTAAGTTTCCATTTGGAGCTGGAAAGTTCCCGGTATGTTGATTTCTAGGAAACGTGGCTCGGGTTTGTTGCGGAGCGTGTTTTGTGAAACTCTAGCATGTGTGATACCTGTCTGTCCTCGAGCTGCAGGTCAGACATCTGTATCCCATTCTCCGCTCTGGATTTTCCTGCGTTTCTTTAAGCAGCGAGATAGCAACATCTGTGCAGCGAGCGGGCTCTAAAAATGAATGGCTTGTTTTTATGGCGTGGATTTTTTGCGTAGTGTAGTATGCATTTGTACCATGTAGTCTCTGCTTTCCTAGAATTGTGTTTTCTAGTAGATTTTTGTTTGGAAGGTACAAGCAAAGAAGAAATTAAAACAAACAACTTAAAATGCTTCCATTATATTTCACGCTGCCTGTTTTTTCCATGACCACGTGTGGTGCCGCATGTCTGCCATGGGCTGCAGACAGGCTGACAAATGAGCAAAGCCCGGAGGATAACGGAGGTGGCTGGCCACCGCGGGGCGAAGAGGTGGAGAAGACGCCAGCAGGATGCTAAAAACAAGTCCTCTACAAGCAAGGCAGGATGCATTTGCTGAAGCAACAGCTGAATTAACTTCTGTTTGCGCAGGAGTGCGAAAATCTGGGTCAGAGCCACAGCACTGCCTGGCCGCATCGGGGACGCGCGCGTGCGCGCTCGCCCGGGGTAGTCTGTGCACGGCGCTTCATCTGCCCGCGTGCATCGATTACTGCCGTTCCCGGGCTGGAGGCTGGAAGTGTTCACTTGGCCAATGTTTTCAGCTGCTGGGTGCTGTTTGGGGAAACAACAGATTTTTTTTTTTTTTCCAAGAACGGGAGATACAGCAGTTGTGCTTCTGAGCAAGTCTAGGATTTCATGTTTATTTAGCAGCGCCCGAAGCAAGCTGGGTTCGAGGCCCTCGCGCGTGTCGGCGCTGTGTCTCGGTTTTGGTGCGTTCGGTACACGGTACTCCAGTTAAAAACACGTCACGCACGTGCGGACGGAGTGGCCTCGCTCACAGGCCGCCTTGTTTGTTCTCGTTCAGCTAGAAGTTGTTTAATGTATTTCATATTAATTAACATTTAAATAGTTGCACTTGAAGGAGAAATCGCGTCCAGATGTTGAACCCTATGGATTTGTCTGGGTTTTAAAACTTGTTTATTATAGCTGCTAAATTGCGTATTAGGCAGTTGTGTTAAATTTTCAGGTCATCTGAATAGTGGTGACTAATTAAAAATGAACAAGTTTGAAGAAAGCAATGACTTTTTTTTTTTTTTTTTTAGAATTCTTAAGTAACTTTACCTTTTTGCGGTGGCTGCGGAAAGTACATTTAAACAGCTCTGTGTGTTCCCCAAAGGAAGCAGTTTGCGCAAGACCGGCGAGCGGTTGCTTTGCTGGCGCTTCTGGGCTTGGGCGAAGAGGCAGCGACCTGCCTGGAGATGCAGGACCGAGGCCGATCTTGGGCTTCCGAGTTAGAGCCAAGGCGCTTTTGGCATTTACTGGCCTTTTGGACTTTGCTTTGGAGCAGAAAGCATCGAGTTGTACGAAAGTGCTCCATGGTAAATAACGTGACTGTCCTAGGACGCTTCCCATCGCCTTTATTCTCCGTGTGTGCAAATTCCTTCCGTTTGGCTTTTAAGCCTGAGGCCTGAGCGCTGTGAAACCGCCGAGCAGGTGCACTTGTCAGTGAAGGAGGGTTTTGCAATTCGCCTGTCACATCCTTTTCTCCTCTCCCCCCACCCCGTTTTTATTTCTGTCCCATGAAAAATAAGCAGTGGGGGTGTTTGGAGGAGTGGGGAGTGCTTTGCTCGGTTTCATTCACAGGCTTCCCAAGAGCGCGTTAAAGCACACATGACATCCAGCTCGCAAAGCTGTTCAGGGTAGCGTAGCCATGGGAGAGCAGGATGTGTTTGGGGTAAGTCTGTCAGAAACGCTGAGCCGCTTTGGCTTGGGATAATTAATTCCCTCCTTTTAGCCAGAACACGCTCGGTTCCACAATGAGAAATTTCAGGCTCTGACATCTCAGGCAAGTTTACAAGGCTCGTAGCGAGAGTCCCTGTTTCCCTGTGCCAGGAGACGTATTTAAATCTCGGGGAGTAGCAGATTTTCTACAACTGTTTGTTTCAAATTAATTGAAAATTTGGATTGTAGCCAGCCTCTCTGGCTACACTTGTGCCTCTGAAAGGCTGCTCTAAGCCGGAGATAAGCAGGAGCAGAGCAGTCTTTTTAAAACGTAGTTAGAGACATTTTTGCGAGATGAAGGCTCTCGAGCTCTTTCATAACGTGGACCACATCTTAATAGACGGTCTTGTGGGCTCCATCCCTCCCACTGCTTCTGACGCAGGCCACCTCCCCTCCCACCCGTGCTGGATGGCTTCCCTGGACGACTGCAGTAATTGCTTACGTAGAAAAATAATAAGAAGGATGCGTATAGTGTATTTTTAGATGTCTCTTGGTGTGATTTAGCAACTGGCAATACGGAGCCAGCGTAGACTGATCCGTCTTCTGCATCGCAGCGGCGACGGCTTTGCGGACCTCGGGAATGGCTGCGCTGGAGGTGACCCTTCGTCTACAGCGATCCCCTCTCGGGCTCCTTAGCGAATGAGTTCTGCCTTGCTTGAGCTTTACAGCGCCGGTGTGACGGAGCAACGCTGCTGCCGCTCGAGTCGCTCATCGAAGCAGCAAGGAGAGCGTGGGCTGAACGCAAGCACGTGGAGGTGTCCGTCACGGGTGTTTTCCAGCTTTCCCTGCACGCGTCTACGTCTGCCCGTGGACTTCACGTGCAAAGACCCCGGGGCCCGTGGAACCGCTGTTGTCACCGGGGCTGGTGCATCTGCAGCACAGCCCGGAGCCGCGCTGGCAGCCCCTCGGCTGGTCCGCCGCGCTTGCAGCACCCGTGTCTGCTCATGCCACCGCGGGCAAAGCCTCCCTTTCCTTCCCCGAAAGAGCATATCCACCACGGCCGCTATAAAAGCAGCCGGAGCGTGGTAGGTGGTGGCCCTGGAGAAAAGCCCCGCTCCCAAAGTCCTGCTTGCAGGCTGCCGAGGAGAGGTTTTGAGGTTGCAGCGAGCTTGTTTCGGGGGGTGGGAAAAACAGATTTCTCCACACCTCTAGGCAGTGCGTATGTTATTTTGCTGCTCTTGACACTACCCCGTGCAGGAGGCAGGAAACTCGGCCGGCGGTGTTTATTTTCGCCTGCCCCGGCGCGCGTGCGAGGGCGCTCGGAGCAGGAGCTGCGTGCTCCGAGGAACTCGGGTGCAGTCGACGCTTTCTGCAGCGCAGCCCTTGGGGGGGGAATAAATAACCGTGAGCTGAACGTCAAGCCCTTGCTACGGCGTATGGTGAGTGTCCTTGCCGGGGATAAAAGCTCCTCCCAATGCACAAAAAGCAAGTGTGGAGTTGATGTGCTTCCAGTTGCTGCCTTGAATACATATCCAAGGCTGGGGGCAGAAAGCTAGCGTGTTCAGCAGGGTGCTGCTGGGTAGAAGCTGAGTCAATTTATAAATAGTAAGAGTACAAATCTTGCTACCGAAGGGTGTGGGGTTTTTTTTTCCCCACCCTTTAGCGTTTTTAGGTGTTGCCATCTGAAACCTAAGCGGACCGGGGGAAACACACTAGACGTCAAACCCCGTGAAGTGCCACCCCGACGGTGGTTATAATCGAAGGCTGCGGAAAGTGGCTCCCTCGTTTCTCTGTTTGCTTTGTCCATTTAGAGCTCTTTGTGTCTCGCTGGTTTCCTGTGTTTGGTGTGGGCTCGAATTCAGCTCTTCCCTTTTAACGCTGGGTGCAAGAAGTGTAATTATTCTTACAGCATGACTTATCTGCCTTTAAAGTTGAAAACATCCTTTCTTTTCTGTTTATGAATCCCCAAATGAATGATTTCTCCTGCCGGTTAGCATCAGCCTCCACACCAAAGACTGTGGGAAAGTTTTGCAATTATAGTGACTTTAATGGATCTGTTTTATGTCTAAAAAAACCATTGCTTTCTAATTCTGTGTCACGTGGCTCCTTGATTACGTGTTGCGCAGCAGTGCGGCTACCAAAATTGAGTCTTACAATCTGAAGGAAATCATCAGGAAATATTTTTTTTAAACTCCAGGCAATTCTTCTCTAACCGGGCAGTATTTATAAGAATCTGCCTTTGACGAAAAACGTGGCCTTTCTGACACCTCGGCTGGTTGCGCAAGGGGTTTTAAAGATGTCGCATGTGCTCTGCATGCGTGTGTCTTACGTTCCATCCTGGTGATATTTTCCCATAAAAACAAATGATCGCGGACCAATAGAAAAGACTTTGTGCCTGTTTAAAAAATTAAATCTTTCCGATGTTCTAGTCATGTTTTGGTTTGGCAATTCTGTTTGTCCCCCATCCTCTCTTGCCTTCCCTGCAGTCGCTCTGCCGGGTGCTGCGTGCCAGCGTCGCCCGTCTCCAAGTTGCAGTCGCTGGCTGGGGTGAGCTCGTCTCTCCAACACAATTGTTGCTCTGGGCAGTCGTTTGCTCAAAACATCACTTTTTAAAGCCTTTCTGTGAAATTTCTTTTCATCCACCCAAATAGCTGGCATTCTTCTGGTGTTGGGGTTTTTTGCCTTTAATTTTTTGAGAGGATGTTTGCTGTGTTTTCGGGTCTTTCCACTTGGGGTAATGCCTCGTTTGTCCGAGACTCTCAGCCTCCTCTCTTTTTTTGGATATTCTTGGTGGGCAAGAGAAAACGAGTCATGCCTGGGGTTGAAGTGTTGATTTAAGAATAATATAGTCACTGACGAAACAGTAAGTAATCCTTTGTGGAAAATCATCCTCATAGACTGTTTGTATAAAATAATTCAAAACACAATGCTAGCCTGGTGCAAACACTTCTAGCAAACACACCAGAGGGGCTGCGTCTCTCCAAGTGCCAGAAGACAAGGGCGAATGTTTGGTGGCAGAAAGCCCTTTGCTTCTTGACTGTGAGCGCTTTGGTCTCAGCTTTGCTGCTAGACCATGTGCGGTGCTGTCGAAGGCTGGCAAAGCAGGCGCTTTAAGCGCTAGTCTTATGCCGAAGCCTCTCCGATTGCTTTCATCCTCCCCCGGGTTTCATGCCAAAGCGTCAAGAGAGCATCATGAGAGAAGATCCCATCGGTTTGGTCTGTCACTCTGAGATCAGTTTTCACGTTTTGCCTCGCTTGGCTAGCGTGCCAGTCGGTGCCGTTTACCTGCTGGCACGTTTTTTGCAAACCTCTTGCTGGGGGACTCTCCTGGGGCGATACGAGAGATGTGGTGTTGCAACATTGACCCGAAAGTCAAAGCTGGGAGAGCTGTGAAATTATCCGTAGCTCCGTGAAATGAGCATCCTTGTTGTTTTGGCCAGTCTAGGAGGCTAAAAAGTCCCCGTCAGAGCTGATGCTGGTGGTAAAGAAGCTGTAGGGCTGTTCAGCAGAAATGTTGCGGTAGGAGCCCGGGCTTCAGTGGTGCAGGGTGCTGAGGGCAGCAAGTTAACGGCTGCTCCCCGACGCGGTAGCGACTCACCGGGTGGTGAAACAGCCCGCTGTCAGCCTGATGCATGAAACGAAATCTATGGTTTTTGTGCGCCTTGTGGTTCAGTAGCTCTGAGCTTGGGTGGCCCCTGGGAAAGGATTTTCCGCTCTGCATGCTCGAGATGTACTCTAAACTTCCTGCGCAGGCCAAGCAGAAGAGCGGGGTTCGTAATTATTTTTTAACCCTTTCCTCCGTCCCCTTGCACGACCTCCTGCGCCGCTCTCGCCAGGAGCCCGGGCCGTGCCTGCCTGCGTCGCAGCTCAGCGCGGCGTGCGGTGTCTCCCCAGGCGCGGTGCTTATGAAAGGAGACCATGACTACTGATGAGGCCACCAAAAATGAAGGGGAGGTGCAGGCGGCGGCTCTGGCTGAGCGCGGGGAGGACATCACGCCTGCTCAAGACCGAGGGGTCCTCAAGGTGAGGCAACTGGCGGGAGGGTCAAACCTTTCTGTCTCCCCGCTTTGGAGCGGGTAATCGTGTTGGCTCTCTGAATCCCCAGCCCTTGGGTGGCCTACTGCTTCCAGGACCGCAAGATTGATCCTTTTGAAAGCAGGAGGAGATCAGCATGTCCGGTAACACTTAGAATAATGAAGGATGGAGTGGCCTTTGAGACAAACTACAGCACAGATTCAGTCTGCTCAATGAATTTCACTGCTCTTGTGTTTCTAATCAGATTATTAGCTGTAAATCCACAAAGCATTTCTGTGTGTGACTCATAGACATTAGAAAGAGCACATTACTTAGGTCATCTACTCTGCTCTGTAACCCCTTTTTCACATTCAGGGCCATTTCTGGATAGTTCTTCAAACCAGCGCTTGCTCTTCTCCAGTTGAATAGGACCTTTCCTCTAATAATAGCATCCTCCCCTGCCTCCATCCTGAGCCTGAGAACTGCTTGTTCCAGGCTGTAGCATTAAAAAAAAAAAAAAAAAAAGTGTTGACAAGAAGCAAGTAGTGAAATGACACACCCCTGTGAGTAAAATTTGTACGGACAGAAAGCAAATGTAATTGCATTCGCCTCAGATTTCTAACTGTGCTGTTTATTCAGACACCTCCGCAGAGCTTCAAAGTACATGCAGATCCCTGTGCCGAGGTCTGCCACGCTCGCTTACGACGAAAATCGTGGCTTAAGTTTGGGATTTGTTTTTAGGGGTTGGTAGGAGGGCGAATGCAATTGCTCCCTCGCTAGCTTTCCCCGGGTTCGGGCAGCAGCTGGAGACCTGGGTCGGGTGCAGGGTAGCAGCAATAACCGCTCACGTGGGACTCTCTCTCCTAGATTATTAAAAGGCCTGGGAATGAGGATGAGTCTCCCATGATTGGAGACAAGGTTTATGTCCACTACAAAGGAAAACTGGCCAATGGCAAAAAATTCGACTCCAGCCGGGATAGGAATGAGCCGTTTATCTTCAGCCTTGGCAAAGGTAAGGAGAGGGGCCGCAGCGGTTGGCTGTGCTGCTGGGGCCCGTTCGCGGGCACGGGGTGGCACAAGATGCCCAAAACCCAGGAGCACTGGGGACCGCAGGCCGTGGGGTTGCCGTCCCAGCTGTGGCACTGCTGGGCCTGGGGGAACTGAGCACCGTGTCTCCGCAGGACAAGGGACCATGTCAGCCCTGCGTTTTCAAGACACTTCTCAATCCGCAGTGTCTCTCTTTGGGGCGCCCTCCTTGCGACACCCAAACTGCCGAAAATCCCGCTTGGGCTGTAAATCACTCTCTCCTGCCTGACATCTGCCTTTCTCCTAGGCCAGGTAATCAAGGCATGGGACATTGGGGTCGCTACCATGAAGAAGGGAGAGATCTGCTACTTGCTGTGCAAACCGGAGTACGCGTACGGCTCTGCTGGCAGCGCCCCCAAAATCCCCTCCAATGCAACCCTCTTTTTTGAGGCAAGTATGGTGGAGACCCTGGGTGGGGAAGCTGCGGGGCTGGGCTGCTGCGGGCGAGTTAGCGCTTTCCCTTCGGCTTTGCCAGCCAGCTCAAAAACAGCTTGGATTCCTGAAATGTGTCCCTCTGCTCCAGGAACCGATGCCAGTGTTTTCTCAGAAATGTGTGTCTGAACTGGAGAGGCTGTGACCAAAGAGCAGCTCTGCTGCGCAGCCCAGCAGAGAGGTCTGGCTGGGAAGCACAGGGAGAGCGCTGGCACGGAGGGGAGAACAAATAGATTCCCGAATTAAAAACACACACGAAAGGAGAAAACAGCTCGGAAATGCCTTCATGTGCTAAAAATCGATTAATGCCACTGAGCGGTATGAAAGCAAGTTTTTGGCACGGCGGAGCGGCAGGTCAGCTAAGCTGTGTACTTTGCGTATACGCTCACTTGGCAGCGCCTCGCACATAAAAGCAGTAAAACCTCAGCAGAAGAAATGGGTCTGTCGTAAATTAAGGCGCAGTCCCTCTAAGTCCCAGCGGCGGTTCAGTTGCCTTCGGTAGCCACAGGTCTGAGCATGACTGGTATCGTCAGCAAACTAAGCGGGAACTCCTAGTGACACTATTCCTGGGCTGCCTTCGGAGCAGGTTTCATAGCACCTTCCAGCGCTGGTTGTGTTATACCCTTACAGCATTAATAAACTTGGTTTTACTGTTACTTTGTGTTACATTTCAGGTACTGGATGTGGCCCAATTTCTAATAAATTGGGTCTATTATACTGCGGCTTGGAGCTGGCTTTTATGGGCAACTCTTGCTTGTCAGCTGAACGGAGAACTAGTTTGCTTGGCTTTCCAGCTCTGGGATGAACTGTTGCTTTATGGGTTTTTGTTGTTGTTCTCCTCTCCTCCCCCTCCTCCCGGAGCTCTGCCTACCTTGGGGGTGTGTTTCTTTTTTATACTTTTAGGTTGAGTTGCTTGATTTCAAAGGTGAGGACTTGTTTGAGGACGGAGGGATAATCCGGAGAATCAAGAGGAAGGGAGAAGGCTATTCCAACCCCAACGAAGGCGCTACGGTAGAAAGTGAGTATCGGCATATCTGTATGCACTGGAGCAGTGAAGCGCCGCTGTGCGATGGGACGGGACTGGTGGCACTCGTTGCCTTCAGAGGCGGAAGTCTAAATTGGAGCAGCCTTTTATTTCTTTCCTTTTCCCCCGCAACTCCCTAGCGGAGCGCTCCGGGAGCCACGCTGCCCGGGCAGCTGTAGAAAGTGCATTGGCCGCGTTTCGTGGTGGGGAGTAGTCATTCGATCTGTCTCAGGGCCAAGCAGGATGGAGAGGAGTTGGGAGGGCAGCGGTTAACTGTCTGCCTGTGGATGTCAGCATTTGATATGTTCATACAAAATTCTCCCTTGGCACGTCCCGCGGTGGCCGTTCCAGAACTGCTGGCTCAAAGGGTTTACTGGAAAACCTCAAATGGAGGGAGCAGCCAGCTGATGATGGAGTGACCACTTGAATATAACCTGCGCTCTGTTTTCTTAGTCATGTTGGCCCCGAGTTCTGCCGTTGGCCCGCTCTGGTTTTGACAACGAGCAAATTTCTGCAAGCCCTGGAGCTCTTAGCTTGCTGCTGGAGAGCTCGCTCCCGTAGGGCACGGGGGTAGTTCCTCCTCTGCTCTCTCTAACCATTTTGCACGCTTGCCATTTCCGCTTCGCTGTCCGAGCGGCCGCAAGGATGCAGTTGTCTTCAGGACCAACGCGTTGGCTGCTTTGAAAATCCAGGCTCTGACTTGTCTCGCAGGCAGCTGATTAAAACTTTGACTCTTAGCGCTGAAGTCTTTGCTTGATTACGTTACTTGCTAAGTGTTTCAGGCACGTCTCCTTGTCTGAAGGAGGCAATAGGCAGTTTCTTTGGACTCCTTGTTCCAATGTTTATTGTCATTTTGGTGGTTTCTATTGCCTTTACTGCAGAATGGAGCCTTTTCTTTTCCCTTCCATGTGGCCAGAGGATTGCTGCTAACTTCTGATTGCTGCTAACGGGAGGGAGTAAATTAATACAAAGGATTTGCTGAAGTCAGTATGGTCTTAACTGACATCAGAAATTGGCTGAAAGATAATGAGCTCGGATCTCATTCAGATCCCTCTGAACACCCTCTCCATAAATGCGATGGAGTAATTCCGGTCACGTTTCTAGAGCAAACATTTCACATAGGGTGGGAGTTAGGCTAGGGAGAAAGCCAGATTTTTTCTTTTTTTTTTTTTTTTTTTTTTTCTTCCCAAGAACAACTCGGCCATAGAATTGGAGCTAACTAGATATGTAAGGCATTTAGTTTCTCCTCTCCCTTTCAGAACTTCTGTGCATCAAGAGTCTGATTAACTTCCTTTAGCGAAGGAGGAATTGGATCTGGACTGTTACAGCACGTAAAACTTCCTGCCTTAAACAACTAGTTCTTCTAGCTTTTAGTTCTTTTTACTAGACTTTAAGAAAAAAAACCCTAAAATTTTTTTCATTGAGTCAGATGTGATTTTCTGCCTATCACACATTTAATAGCATAATTGTATACATTGTAACCAGCTGGGAGTAGCGTTTCAAGCTTTACTTCACTGTATCAAAGGTTAAATTAAAAAAAGACTAAATATAACTGAAATCATAATTTCTGCATTCCTTCTTAGTACTGATTTTTTTTATTTTATTTAAATAGGCTATTAGGTTTGGCTGCGATAGGCAGCCGTACGCCCGGTGTCGAGGGAAGGAGGAGAGCTGGCTCTCCTGCGCGCTTTCTCCGTTGCAGCGTGCTGCTTGAATCTCTCTTGAATCTGACAATGGTCTAATTACTCAGAACAGGACTGAGTCAGGAAGAGGGAAAACACAAATGAGTAATCATTTCTCTGAAAGAGCCTAAAGAGCCAAATTGCTGGTCCGGAATAACTTTTCAGGAGCGATTCTCTTCTCGTATGTGTGCAGTCCTAAAGCCTGCTTTTTTTTTTCCCCTCCCTTAAGCTATTTCAAATGAATGTTTAGTTTTGAGCAAATGCTGAAAGTGGGAGCACATGCACAGTCAAAATAATAGAGATTAATGCCCTCTGAGGCAATCTTGCATAACACACGCTGCTTGTGCAGGGCAGAGATCAGGAACTCTGTGCTAATCCCAGTGGCAACACTTGTGCCGTGCCAGCAGCTTGATTCATGGCAATTTACTAATGTGGCCTTTAATTCATTTGGATCTACCCATACGTGTGGGGCCTGGATACCCTTAAATACGTTCCAGTGAGAACGGAGGGGAAGGGATAGCACCAGGCAACCCGGCAGCCTTTCAGGGGAGCGTTTTGGGTGCAGATAGGCTTTTTTACAAATGCAACAGTCTGTAGTACTGCTTACCTTGGAGGGTTTTGCCCAGGACTGCCTGGTGGGTACCCTGAGCACGTAGCTGCTCTGGGGATGGGCTCCCAGCCTGGCACGGCAGCGCTCGGAAATTCGGGAAGCAGGGGAGCAGCGAGGGTTTATCTTATCCATGTATTCGGGAGCCAGAGGGGTGGTGAAACCCAGGAGCCACCTCTGTACAGGGCTCTCATTCGATCCTCTTCTCCCGAACCCCGTGTTAACTCAGGGAGTAGTACAAAGGTGCCCGGCATTGCTGCTATAATTAGACTGGAAGAAAATGTACGCTTCCAAGAGTGAGCATCTCTGGCCTGGAGTTTTGAAAGCACTTTTATAGGTTTAAGTTTTACAGACCATAATTCACAGTTCCGGTTCCTAAAACACAGGCTGCAGCAGCGATCTGGCATTCCAGCTTTTGTTACAACCTTCCCCCCTCCTCCCCATTTTAATCTGAGTACAAATTGCTGTCAGCACATCAAGTTCATGTGCCAGCCACACTCAGTACACTGTGTTCTGAGCTCTTCAAAAACAAAATCGCTGCAGGCACTGAGAGAACAATAAGTCAGTGCTGCAACCGAAGTGATGTTCGGCAGCCTGGCGGGGGCTTTTCTCTCTGTAATCCAAGAGTAACTGCAGCCAGCTGACCTGCTTCAGATAGCACTGAAATACTCCTGGAAACCGGAGCAGAGATTTCCTCGTTGCCGGTGTGTTTTATATGTGATTAAAGCAGAATGAAACTCCTCTGCTTCCCTCGAAGGAAGGGGACTGGGAGCTTGTGTCCTCCGGTGTGTCCTACTTTAAGGCTTGCTCTTTCGGTCACGGCCGTGTCACTCTGGTGACAGGTTACCTGGTGGTGTTGTAGCATCGGAGATGGTGCTTATTTCAGGGCCACGGGTTATCGGCATGGAGCAGACCAGAGCTGTATTCGCTGGGAACATGCAAGCTGATGGGAGGGAGGTAACGTGGTGCAGTAAGGTTGCTGGGTTACCTGTATTTTAGGCAGAATATTTGTTTTTTCCTACTTTTAGGAAAATAATCAGCTTGGGTTGAGTAGTACAAGAGCAGAGGTTAGCCCCGGTGTAGCTGAGCTTTCCCTTTGCTCTTGCATCAGGCCTCTGCAGCGGGAGATAAGCAAAGAGCTGCAGGGTTTGCTGCAACCGTCCTGCAGCGCGCGTAGCCCGGGAGCCGGCTGCACGCAGCTGGTGGCAGTGCTGCTCGTCCCGAGCCCGGCCAGCACGCAGCTGGCCTGCGCGCAGGTGATGGGTGCAGGGTGCCCCCGGGGTGCTGGAGAGCCCCCGAGCATCCTTTCGCCACCCTCTCTGGCCTCTGCTGGGCCAGGCATCGTACGAGCTCGTGGCTTTGGTGAGGGGCCTGGAGGGGTGCTCTGCAGGAGCTGTTGCGTGGGGGACCGCGGGGGGAACTTGGCTTCCCGTCCCCACGGTGGGGAGAACGTCCTCGGGCTCTGCTCCGGCATGGACTCGGCGCCGTGTCGGCAGGAACGGCCGCGTTTAATGCCCCAGGGCTGAACCTGCCCTATAAAAGGCTGCGTACCTCCTGCAAGCGCTGCTGCAGCTGCTCTTGCTTAATCTGTGAATTTCTTTCTGGGGACTTGGTGCTCCAGGGACACAGGACGGGGCAGCGTCTGCAGGCGGGCGCTGGCAGGACAGGCTGCCACTTTCCCGTAAGCAAGCTTACGTTACTGCTGGGTTTGTTCACCTCTGCTGCTGAACTCTGCCGTCTCCTGTGGTTTCTGCTGGAGAGCCTGTTGATCTTTCTTGTGCTTGCGTCCTGCCGTCTCCCCGTGAGGTCCAGGACAAGATGTTTTGTGCCCTGTAGTAACTCGGGTTGCATCTCTCACTGATGCAGAGACTCCGAAGCGAGCCAGCAGCTCTGAACAAAATGATGTGCAAGGCTGCAGGCTGCCTTTTAGTTTCCTTAATAGCATCCTGTGGTGCTCCTGGGATCCTCTGCTGGAGGCAGGGTTTTAAAGAGAAGCTCATTTTCAATTCCTTCCCCACTGGTTTGCAGCACTGTGTTTGAAGGGAGGAGAGAGCACCCAGCACCTCACTGCCAGCACCCTGGACCTTTGGGCTGCGGCCGGCAGGTGGAAAGTGAACTCTTGCCAGTTAGAAAGAGGGCTGTTTTCTTTCCAAGGGTCTCTGCTGTATTGTCCTCCTCTCCCCAGCTTGTCTTTGGGGAATATCATCTTATTTCAGCTCTGCAGCGTACTAAGGTAAAGCTCATTTCCTTCCAGGCTGTGAGGAAACACACGTCTTCCCCACTCCAAGGGCTGGCAGCACCAGCCCGGCAAGTGGCTGCAAAGTCTTTAAGCACACCTTTGACAGCATTAACGCCTACTATGAGTTTTTCTTTTGGAAGTTTTTTTTTACTTTTTAATAGTACATTGGGATTTCTTATGAAATTGCTTTTATTGTGTATATTTACCTGTACACATGTATATAAATCGTGCTTTGGAAACAAAGTGCAAAGAACATAAACTGTCCCTAAAGCATGTAATCATCTGCAGGACTGAATAAATAAAGAGCAATCCTGCTTTGGAAATCTAGCCAGAAGTACCAGGTGGCAAATGTGTCAGGTACCTGTTGTCCGCTCTGGCTGTGTTCGTGCCAGCTCCTCAGACTAGAACAGCGTGGCTATTAGTTGAAGATTAAAAAAATGTTTATCTTGTACTTTTGGTTCTTGGAGGCAGGAGAACATAGCCTTGTTATTTGAGGTATAAGGTGAGCCTATAGCACTGCATGGAAGATTTGTAATCATAATGATAAAGCTCTGGGTGTGTGGCAGCTTGCCAGGAGCAATATCCAGTTCCAGTAAGACTGACTCGTACGGTTTCGTACAAGAGGAACATATTAGTCATCGTGTTTATCTGTTGTCTGGTCCTTGCTTAGACAAGATGTGGCTCCGCTGCTTTTCAGTAATGCTCGTTTCTAAACCCTCCCATCCCTTTCTGTTCACCAGGGGCTCGTTTCGCTGGCCGCTGGCCAGTGTCACGCCGCAGACAGTGGCCCGTCCTCCCCGCCCTGCCGAGCTCCCCGGCGCTCGCAGCGCCCTGGCTCAGCCGGTGCGTTTGCTGGAGTCTGGGAGCTCGGAGCAGATGTCATGGTTGAGCGGGATTTGCTCAGCACCGTTAACTGCAGCTGTGCAGATACCAAACGCACTCCTGTTTCCCTGAGACAGCCCACCTCACCAATGCGGAAAATGCCTTATAAAATGCTTGCTCCAGAGCCCAGCCGCCCTGCCGGGGACGAAACTCTTAACTGTGGCCGAAAGCCGCCAGCCGTGGGTTTTGTTCGCTTGGTGCCGGTTAAGTAGCCTTAACTGCACGTTTGGGGCATTTTTGTGGGCTGTGCTGGCATCTCGCTGTGCTCTGCCCCCCTGCAGTTCACCTGGAGGGATTCTGCGGGGGCACCAGGTTCGACTGCAAAGACGTGAAGTTCGTTGTCGGCGAAGGGGAGGACCACGACATCCCCATTGGAATAGACAAAGCGCTGGAGAAGATGCAGAGGGGAGAGCACTGCATCCTCTACCTTGGGCCGCGGTAAGGGATGCTCCGCTCTGGGGGCACGGTGCCGTTACTTGCAAGCGCTCGGTTTCAAGTGACCAACGTCGGAGGCAGTTTTAGCGTTTCTGGAGGGCAGCAGTTCTGAGAATAGGAGCCTCTCAGGGCTCAGATTAGCAACCCCAGTAGGAACAGCAAGAGTGACCAGTGGCATGTAGGCAGGGATCTCGAGCTGCTTTAAAAAGCAGGTAAGATGGCAAGGTGCTTTGTCTGACTCCTGTGGCTGAAAGAGAAAGGACTTCCCTGGAAATTGCCAGGGCTGGGTCCCTACACAAGCAGAGATGCTGCAGAGAAAACTGCTGTTCTCACTTTATGGAATATAAACAGGAGAATTTTGGCACCTGCACAAGACCTGTCCTCTTCTCACACACTGCTTTAGGTATGTATCTGTTTAACATAGTCTGAGCTATTGTGATTTATGCGTATTATTAATAAAACCTCTATCTCAACAATTGTAAGAGAAGTTCCTGTCGCTGGGCTGGCCGTGGGAGCTGTCAGAAAGGTGTTTAAGCAGACTCGATGCACCCTGTTGTGGCTGGAGAGGATGAGCCCAGATATCTACCGCATCTTATGTTGTAGCATATCTGTGCTTGAGAAGAATAGTATCAATCTGATCCCAAAACGTTAAACAGTAGAAAGCTATGGACCAAGAGCTGGATGTGAAAGCAGAGTTAACTTTTTTCAAATTAAGATTGCTTTTATGGCCAAAGCCTGTCTAAATGAAGATTTTTAGGGGCTTAGCTTTTTCACGTGACTTTCAAAGGTGCTGGTTCATTAAGGAAAGTGTTTAAAGAGAAGAGAAGAAGATAATTTGTGGAAGGAAAAAGGGGCTGAAGAGCATGTGGGTAAATCATCTCCAAGGGGAAGCTGTGCACCGCGGTGGGATGCTGCGGGAATGGTGCTGAGTGTGCTTCCGTCTCGGAGGTGACACTGCCGCGGAGGAAGCTCTTGGCACAGAGTCCCCTGTCCAACATCTGGTTTGTCTCTGGAGCCTCGCGTGTAGCTTCCCGCTCGCGTCGCCCCGGGAGCACGGACGTTGGGAGCGCCGGACGAAGCACCTCATCCCTCACCCTTTCCTCTGCGGCTTTGTTTTTCTCTCCTTCCAGCTACGGGTTTGGCGAGGCAGGGAAGCCGAAATACGGCATCCAGGCGAACGCGGAGCTGGTGTACGAAGTTACGCTAAAAAGCTTTGAAAAGGTGAGGGTAGAGCTGCTCTTGTGCCTTGCAGAAACTCCCAGGCACGCAGCTTCCCTTTGAAACGTTCACCCTTTGTCCCTGGCGCGGCTGCAACGCGGCCCCTGCTGAAGTAGATACGTCAACAAGGATCTCTGTGTTCTTAATTTGTTCTTGTGTGTTGGTTTGTTTTATTTTTCTGGCCAGGGTCCAAGGCTGGTTCTCTTATTTGTTCCTTTTGTACTTTTTTTTTTTTTTTTTTTTTTTTTTCCCTCCCTGGGCCGCACAGAAAAAAGTTTGTGTCCCGCCAGATGGCTCGGAGGAGGGCAGGGCCGGCGTGCCGAACACGCTGTGCCCTTGGGGGAGGCCAGGGCCGGAGGCGGCCGGGCACCGCGGGACGCGGCGGGCACCGCGGGAGCTGTCCCTGGGGCAGGGCAGGTGCTGCCCGGCCCGGCTGGGTCGATCTCGGAGGAAGGTTTTTCCAGGCTGGATTTGCTCCTTAGCCCTGGCGAGAACAGGGACGTGAGACTGTTGCAGGCTTGATGCTTTCCCTCTCTGTTGGGAGATGTCTCTTCCCACCCTTTTCTTACCCGTTGGGGTTTATTTTTCCTGGGCTTTTTCATCCTGGGAGGTTGCGGTGGACAAACCACACTACTTTTAATGCTGAGCTCAGAGTAAAGTCCTGTACCTGGCCCTGACTTACCTCTTGTAGCAGGTTCGTACCCTTTCCGTCTCTGTGCTCCAGGTGTGCACCCCTGCGTGTACAGCGCCTGGTGCTCTGTTCCCTATTCCCTGTCCCCTCCAGCCCCTCAAATCCAGAAGGCCCTGGATCCTCCCGCTGTCACGCTGCCCTGACGAGCCCCACTTGTTAAAGAGAAATCCTAGAAAGCCTTGTGGGTCTGCCTGCCCTGGAGGACACAGTCCTGCATTGCAGCGTCCCTTTGATTTTGCTCCCTGTGAAAATTCCTAATGGTGCATGTGTCCGATGGACGGCTCCAGGATTTCTCGGTGGCGATACCCCCGTGCTTTGCTCTCGCCGTGCTGTCCTCCCACTAACCCCAGGGGACACGGCCACTTCCAAGTCGTAGCAGAGGGCAAATTTCGTCAGTGCTCCAGTGAGTCAGTGGACAGAAGTGCAGGGTTTTGGAGCCAGTTTGTTTAGAAATCCAGGGTCTGTAAAAGTCAGTGTTTGTTGTGGGGCCCGGGGACACTCCCTGCACCGCAAGCTTCTGCTGGTATTGTTTTCTGCTGTGCCTTGCAGTGATTGCTCCGAGTGTTTATTTGCAGGCCAAAGAGTCGTGGGAGATGGACACCAAAGAAAAGCTCGAGCAGGCTGCTATTGTCAAGGAGAAAGGGACGATGTACTTCAAGGTTCGTAAACTTGGCGAAACCTGAATTGGCACAACGGGACTGTGCTGCTTGGGTTTGGAAACAAATTCCAGTTGACCTTCAGAGACGCAACTTAGCATTCCTGAGCAGGCGTAGATGTCGGAGAATTCACTCCTCCCAGACAGTGCTGGGCAAAGCAAATCCTGCTTTTCCCTCTTCCCCATATAACAAATGAGCACTGGGAGAGATGCATCCTTCCCAGAGTGACCTGGTGCTGCAGGTAGGGAAGGTCCACCCTGGGCTGCCCTTGCCTCCCTGCCTACTCTCCTGAGCCTGCAGGCACCCTGAGAAACATCCTCCTTTTCTGGCATTGCCCAGCTTTTGGGCATTGTCACAGAGTCTCTGTGATTTCCGACTTCTGGGACTTGCAGCCAGAGCAAAGCAATTAGGCGTTGACACAAGTAGCAAAAATAAAAGCAACTTTTTCAGGATACTGGTTGTAAAACATCCCAGCAGTCCTGCCTCCGTGCGTACTCCCTGCGGAGAGGGACGGCTCTGCTGGTGCTCCCATACTGTGGGGCTCTGACCACTGTTTTTCTCTTCCCTTCCAAAATACTTGGCAGTAGCTGCTGTTCTGGGTCTGCTGCTAGGTCGAGTGGATCCCTGACTTGGCTGATGCGATAGCACCGCTTGCCCCTGGCAGCAGAGAGCTGTGCTGGTGCAACCACCCTGCTGTGGTAGCAGGGACTGTTGGAGGATGTGGCTCCAGGCACAAGGGTTGGTGTGTGTCAGCCTTCATGAAATTAGACTGCTCTGAGAGGACGCAGCGTTTTGGGACATTTTAGTCTCCAGATCTTCCTCTCCGTGCAGCATCTTGTTTGTTCACACTGCCTTTGCTGCAGTCCCACTGTTTAAACACGGTGGGCTGCGGATGGAGGAGCTGGTGGCTGCTCAGTCATCTCCCACAAATGTGGTGAGACCTGCCCTCCAGGTACACACTTGCAGCTCTGCTGGTTTGGGATTGGAAAGTGCTGTCATTTCAGCATTAGCCCTGCCAGTGTCCACTGCCAGCAAATGTTTGGGCTGAGAGCATCTCCCGGTGCTCCTCTCTGCTATGATGAGAGGAGGAAAGTAAGATCTGACTTGGCTCTTCAGTGGGGCTGAACACCTGCAGCTCCAGTCAAACTCCAGTGTGTTTGTAGGTACCTTGGCACCTGCACCATCCTCCTTCATTTATTTATTTAACGCACCATATGTTAAACTTCATAACTTTCCGGAACGTTTTGGAAGCAGATCTGCTTCGGTTTGTCTGCTCAGGTTCCTCAAGCCCAGTCTTCTTTGCTCCATCTCAGGAAGGCAAGTACTTGCAGGCAGTGATCCAGTACGGAAAGATTGTGTCGTGGTTAGAAATGGAGTACGGCTTATCCGAGAAAGAGTCAAAAGCTTCAGATTCCTTCTTGCTGGCTGCCTTCCTCAACCTGGCCATGTGCTACCTGAAGCTGCGCGAGTACACCAAAGCTGTTGAGTGCTGCGATAAGGTAAAGATGCATGAGCCCATGGGTTTTACTGGGAGTTTTTTTGTTGTTTTCTCTTTTTCCTCCCCTGTACTGAGTTTCTCTGCACCAGAAGCACTTTCCAAATTGCAGTGCATTGAGAGTGTCCCCTCTAAATCCTGTGCTTGGGGTGTTCACAAATGCTGCGTATTTTGGGACTGCAGGAGCAAAAGTATCTTTGGAGTTCAAAATTCATCTGTCTGCGATCTGGATATGCACTTACTGCTTCTTACATACCTCTGCTTTGAAAACCAGATCTACTTTGGCCCACGCAAACAGACCCCGTGTGGATTGACAGCCCGAGGATGCGATTGCTAAAGCAGGGAGACAAAAACACACTTAATCCACAGCAGTTCATCAGCTCTCTTGACTCTGAGCTCTCTGTGCTGCTCTGGGCTCAAGTTTAGCATTTGCACATGAATTCTTGCTCGTGTGGGTTTGTCTCCCACTTGCTCTGTCACTCTTGGGGGGATTTTATGCAATTAGAAATATTTAATCAACTAAAGTGTATTAATGACCTGCCAACTGATAATGGAGACAAGTAAATTTTTGCAGAGCAAGATGCAAGTGCTCTGGAGACTTGAAGCCTTCTCTCTTGTCCTGGTTTCAGTATGCTTAATGAGGTTTCAAACCTGACGAGCTCTTTGAAAGAGACCTAGGTTGACGTTAACAGAGCACTTATAAACCAGCGGGGTACCAGCCTGCACAAAGAGTTACTGTATAACTGTGGGGCTGCACATTAGGGAACCACTTCTTGGTAATATCTTCCTTTGAGAAAAGTTTATTGCATTTTCAGCAAGGAGGAATTTTCTGTGCCTTTACTGTGTTTTTTAGTTACACAAGGTATAAAATGGCGTTAGTATGAGTGAGGCCAGTAGCTGAGTAGCAAATACGAGTGCTCTGTGTCGTCAGAGTTAACGCAGGGCCAGGCTTTCCCTGTGCGAGACCATCGCGATAGGTGGATACCTCTGTGTCCTGCTAACATGGGACCGTGTGTTTTCAGGCATTAGGACTGGATCAAGACAACGAAAAGGGTTTGTACAGGAGGGGTGAAGCCAGACTGTTAATGAATGAATTTGAACTGGCAAAATGCGACTTTCAAAAAGTTCTGGAAGTGAATCCACAGAACAAGGCTGCAAAGTCCCAGATCTCCGTGTGCCAGAAGAAGACAAAGGAGCACAACGAGCGGGACAGGAGGATATACGCCAACATGTTCAAGAAGTTTGCGGAGAGAGATGCAAAGGTTCGTATTGCACGGGTGCTGAAGCCCATTCCTTGTGACCATCTAGCTCTGCGTTGAAGGCTGCTCTTCATGAGAAGAAGTTAATTGTAGACTAGGCTGAGGGTGGACGGAGGGGTTGCTGAGGTCTCGAAGCACAGCCTTCACCTGGTGGGCACAGGCTATGGACAGAGCCCACAGTGAGAAGCTGCTGCTTGTTTTCTGGCCTGTGTGATGCAGAAGCTGCTGTCAGGTGCTCAGTTGTCAGTAAGAGTACTTACAGTGTGTACTCATGACAGCCGATAACAGGTTTGGCATTTGTACTTAATTTTGCCGTTCTCAGCTAGTGGCCGTTGATGACCTCCCGGTCACCAACGATCAGGGTAAAATGAAATGTCATCCAGCCTCTGGCAAGGCCGAGGGTATTTTGAGACATGATAGTATGGGTTTCCTGAATCTCGTAATGGAATACGCTGCTCCTCTGCTTGTACAAGAGAGATCGCTTTCTTATAACGGGCTCTAGTCCAAAATTCCTCTAAACAAAAACCGATGCACGGTGTACTGTAACAAGAGAGGACAGAGCTCTGCAGCCAGTCTGTGTGGATAGCTTTTAACATAATCTCTTCTGAACTGGTGCCTGAAAAGGAGCCTGTGGAATAAATGACTGTTCTGGAGACGGAGTGGAAGGATCCCAGGGTAACTGGACTTTCTGATTACGGCAGAAAGTGGAGCCACTCAGGCGAGCTGCTCCCAGGTTGTTGCTGTAATAGTTTGCCGTACTACATAATGGTTTGGGCAGCAGGCTTTAAGAGTAATAGTTGCCACTATAGCAGGCGTAAGGTTTTCCCGTTCCTTGGTGCTTCTCTCCTGCACCTGCCTATAAGCCATAGCTCTGCCCTGTAACTCTGCTCTGAAGCTGCTGTTTTATTTCCTCCTCCTCCTCCTCCATGCCCCGGCGTGCGTCTCGGTGATATCGCTCTGTGACAATGTCCCATGCCCATCAGGGCAGGTCACGTTATACCCGGAGAATCCGATACCTTCCCAAACAGCTCCTCTGGACCCTGTTTGCCAAGAGAAACGGAGTTTCACCTCTGTGAGCCACCAAGAAAACACGAGCCTCCGCTCTGAGCGTCCTGCCCAGCGCTTGAGAAGGGGGGACAGGCTGGGGGGAGGTCCTTTGCGTTGCTAGGTCCAGTTGCGCTTAGCAAAGCTTTTTTTGTGTCTGACTCTGGTGTATTTGCTGTTTTGCAGGAAGCGGCTAGCAAAACTGGGATAGAGAAGGAGGCAGAGAAGGCTGCTTGCGAAAAGGGGCTAAAAACTCCGGAGTCGGGAGGCCAAGAGTCTGAAGGCCACGTATGATGGAGGAGAGGGCGGAAGGGAGACCCTCCTGCCTCGGCCCGCACCGAAACAGGTTTCTGCCAGAACTCAGGACTCGCCAGTGTTTTATTGTAAAGCTTGTTACAGTTTGTGTGATTGTGGAAGCAAAAATGCCTCACAAAGAAAAAAAACAAACCCAGTCCTGCTGCTGCGGGTGCGCTTAGCAGCAGAGCGTGAGCAGAGGGACAGTGTGGGACCACACCGAGTGGAACAAAGAGCTTTTAAAGGTTTTTTTTGTTTTTTTTTCTCTTTTAAACTCTTGGCTTTCGGGAGGTTTACCTAGACAGCTTATTCCAACTCATTCGACTTCATGTCAACTGTCCGTGCGGTGTCCTGGGTCCTCTGAAATGAGTTAGGATGTGGGAGCTGTCTGTTGCACAATTCAGTATTGCGTTCGGTTGTACTGTTGTAGCACCGCACTGGCCTGGGATCCAAAAAAAATTGTGACTGACGTGCTGCCGACTCCAGGTATCGCGCTGTATCCGCCAGAACAAAGTGCAGAGGGGTGCGCCGGGGTCTCGGGGCCCAGCAGTGTTACGGGCTCTACGCCAGAAGCAGAGAAGCCTATTTCTCCTCTACCTTCTTCCTCCTCTTCCTCCAGTGCCGACCGTAAGTGGTTTTCTGCAGCATGGGCTGGCTTCTCGGGGAACCGAACAACTTGGATCGCGCTGCGGATCGCCAGCGGATGCTTACCGAGTGTTTTCTGTAGCGGTGGGTTTGGGGGGAGGCTCGGATTTCTCTCCTGGTGGTTTCTTGCATGTCTCCGAAGGTGTTGCAATGTGAAGCTAGTACTGAGAATTAAAACATACTGCATTTCAGCAATTTTCCTGCTTCCTTTTAGGAAATTGTTACAATGGTTCCCACTAGTGCTGCTACAGATACCTTTCTCGTCACTTCCATTGTAACCCCTCTGTTTAGGGATTTATAATTTGGCTTTAAAGTAGTTTCGTTGAGGGGGGGATTTATTTTAAGTTTTCGAGAGGCCGCGCCGTGTTTTTTATCTTGTTGGAGTGCGTAACTGCTCTCCAACGCTGCTGCTTTCAGGCACTTAATTTACAGCCTGCGCACTATCAATTAGTCCAATTTTTTTAAATTGGAGTTTTATAGCTTGTTAGGGGTCGATACACACACACAAAACAAATAAGCAGGTTCAAATATTGTGGTTCAGAAACTCTCTGGTCTCTTGCTACACTGGTGCCGTGGATTTATGGTTGGCCGGTGGCGCGGAGCCGCGTTCGCGCGGCGAGACGCGAGGCCTGGACGTGGCAGGGGACGACCGACCCGACCGGGGGAGCCTTCCCCTCGCCGTTACTGCTGAAACCTCGTACGTCGTCTGCCTTCAACCTTAAGGGACACTGTCACTACCTTTTAAGAACAGCTTTTGTTTGTTTTTTTTTTTTATTATTTTTATTGTCTGTTCTTTGTAATACCCCTTTTGAAGCTTGAAAATAAACAACTTAAAGTGCTTTTCCTCTCAATTCTGCTCTCTGTTCAGCGAAGGGCGACCGCCGCGGGGACGATGGATGGCTAACGGTGCAGTGCCAGCGCCCGCGGGGACACGCACCCGTCTCCAGCGGCAGCTCCAGTCGTTTAGGAATTATTTGCGTCTCCCAGGACCGATGCTGCCCTGGTTACTGCACCGCGGTCCTGATTTCCTCTTTATTGGCACCATCATTCCTGCGCTGGCTGGAGAGATGGGGAAGGGCCAGTGGGCATCATGCAGGGGTCTCGGCGCTGCTGCTTTTCCACCCCAGGGGGTTTTACCCGGATGCGTGGGGCAGGAGCCGCTAGCCCAGCTCCTGCGCTGAAGATTTCAGGGCAGCGGAGAGCAAGGCGAGAGGTTTGCAGCCACGCTGCCCTCCCTGCAGGAGCCCAGACAGCTGCTCTTAGGAGACGGAGAATAAACCAGATTTGTTTAAAATTCCTCCTCCCTCGTCGTTCAGACGGCGCCTGAAGCTCTAGCGTTGTTTTTCAAGCCCGTCTGTTTTTTCACCTGCCGCAGCCGTTCCCGGCGGGTGCCTCGTCGCCGGAGGCCGGGCTGGCACGGCAGCCCCTGCGTGGCCCTGGGGCTTCCTCGCCGGGCGCTGCCGTTCTGGGGCACGAGAGCTGAGCGGAGGCTGCGAAGCTTGGCCGTGCTCCCCACCGTGCTGCGGCAGCTCCGGCCGTGACACCGTTCATCAGGGTGAAAGGATGTTTGCAGCAGGGACGGAGGAAGGGTGAAGCACGTGGCCTGGGGTGGTTAGCGAGCGGCTGGGGTGCGAGTGCTGCCTGTGCACTGCAGCTATGCGATCCTGGGTTTTGCAGCACCCCCGGGCTGCGTTGGGGCCAGCACCGCAATCCCCCTGGCCGGGCTCCGCAGGGGGAATATCCCCCCGGGGCGGAGGTGGGCAGGCTGCTGGGGTGGATGGGTGGGTGCTGGAGGATGCTGGGCAAAGAGCTCGCTTTTCACTTCTGGGGGGGGCCAAAAACGTCAAAGGGGGGGGGGGGTCAGCCCAAGCCCTGTTTTCTTTCTGGAACAAACCCAGCTTGTTCCAGGCGGACGGAGCTGCAGCTCCTGGTTTTCCCCTGCTGCCGCGGCAGGAGCTGCGTCTCGGGCGGCCGCCGCGGGCTCCAGCCGCCACCTAGCGGCGCGGGGACGCGGGGACCCGGGGCCGGGCGGCCCCCGGCTGCGGCAGCGGCCAGAGCCCCCCGGACGGGGCAACGGCCCGGCGAAGCTGTGGCGGTTTGGGAGCTGGGGAGGGCCGGGGGGGTTTGCCCCAAAGTGCCTCAATCCGCCCCGCTTGTTGCAATACCCGGGCCGATCTTGCGGGGATGCCGCCCGGTGCTGATGCTCCAGGCTTTTCGCTGCTCCGGCTTTGCTATTGGAAAGTATTTTCAGTGGCAGCTCTGGGAAACAGCAAGTGGCCTTCAAGGGGGAGTATTTAAGGAGCTGCTGTTGGCAAAGAAGCAGAACTCGAGCAGCAAAGTGCAGGGGTGCAAAAGCCGCCTGCCCCAGTGCTGCCTTGCAGCCGTGTCTGCGCCCCAGGCGGGAGCCCGTGAGCCGCCTCTGCCCCCGTCTCCCCGGATTACGGTGACAGCTGGCGTGCCCTGAACCTGCCGGCGGCCCCCGAAATCCTCTTACCGAGCCGCAGGGCGAATAAAAAGTGAATCGTCTCCCGTGCTCCCCACTCCGCCGGCCGGGGAAGCGGGCGGCCGCGGGGCTGCGATGCCGCTGCACGCCGAGATCCTGCGCGAGGTCTGGGCCGCCGAGAGGTGAGCGCCGGCGGCGGGTGGCTCCGGGGGGCCGGGGACCCTGGGGGGTGTCGCAAGGGTCCTCGACCGGCAGAGGGGAGAAGCCTTCCTTCGGGGGGGTTTCTCCAAATTAACCTTTCTGCTCCCCGGCCGAGTGCTGCTTGCAGAGCTCGACCGGGTCGGGAAGGAGAGTCGCTGCCGGCGCGTTTGCAAGCCAGGAAGCTGCTTCGCAATGGGAACGAAAGGCTGCTGTTTCCCTCCCCTGCGAGAAATCGGGTCCGCTTTGACGCAGCATCGTCAAAAATTCCTCTTTTGGCCGATACCGGCGTGGTATCTCACGACACCGAGGTTTTACTGTCGCAGAACAGAACGAGTGGGAGCGAGGAACGGGGCCCGAGCAGTTTGCGCAGCCAGCAGCCGGGATCAGCGCTGGGGCTTTTCCACCTAGGCAGGGCCACGAGCGGTCCCCAAAGCAGGTTTTGCCCCCAGCACCCCGAGGCAGGATCCCGCGGGTCCGTCCTGCCCCTTGGAGCTGCCCCATGCGTGTCGGGGGGGAAGGGGGCAGAGGGTCCCGCGGCGCTTGGCTGGAGCATCCCGGCCCCCGGAGGATGGTTAACTCTCCTCCGAAGTCCCCAAACGTGACGCCAGCCTTCGCCCCTCTGCTTTGTGTCCCCGCGCAGCATGGACGAGGAGCCCGCGAGCCCCCAGCCCCACAAGCCCAAGCAGGTGAGGAAACGGTCCGTGGGGGAGCGGGCAGCCCGCGTGCGGGGAGGGGGGGCGTCACGGGAGCCCGTGTCCCACACGAAAGGCCAAAAAGGTGGAAAAAGCCCCAAGCGGAGAAGCACGGGGCGAAGCCCTTCTGCGAGCGCTGGCCGTCCTCTTGCAAAACGCCTGCAATTGCAGTGTGCTGCCCTCGCACCACGGGATCTGCCGCGGGATCCCGCCCGGCGAAACTCTTGGGAGAGAGCTGGAAAAGCGCTTTCCCGGCGGCGGGGGCACCCGATGCAGCCAGCGCGGCTCATCCCGCCTTGCAGAGCCCCGCAGCTGGCACCCAGCGCCCACGCGTTTCTCATCCGGCTAATCGGCACACCGCAGGCCCCGCGTCCAATAAATCACCGTTATTTATAGCCCTGGCTCAGCGGGATTAGGTGTGCCGTGTCTAATCCCTTCGCTTCCCCTCGGCCTTGCTTCACGCTGACCTCAATCCCGGAGAAACCGGGTTCCTTTCTGCTATTTCGGGGCACGGCGCTGCTGGCCGAAATCTCTTCACCTACCTGCAGTTTTCGACGTGGGCGAGAGAGCGGGGCCCGGGGCCGCCCGGCTCGGCTGGCCCTGCCCCGTGTCCCGGCTCGTCCCGGGGGATGAGCCCAGGCCCAGGCCGGTCCCGCGGCGGGCTCCCTCCGACGGGTCCCTCCCGGGCAGGGATGCCACTTCCCCGACAGCGGGCAGAGGAGACTCCCATCGCATCCCATCCCATTGCGTCCCATCCCATCCCATTGCATCCCATCCCAACCCATTCCTTCCATCCTGTCCTGTCCCATCCCATCTCATTGCATCCTGTCCTGTCCCATCCCATCCCATCCCATTCCTTCCATCCTGTCCTGTCTTATCCCATCCCATCGCATCCCATCGCATCACATCCCATCCCATCGCATCCCATCGCATCCCATCGCATTGCATCCCATCGCATCCCATCCCATCCCATTCCATTCCTTCCATCCCGTCCTGTCCCATCCCATCCCATCGCATCCCATCGCATCACATCCCATCCCATCGCATCCCATCGCATCCCATCGCATTGCATCCCATCGCATCCCATCCCATCCCATTCCATTCCTTCCATCCCGTCCTGTCCCATCCCACCCCATCCCATCCCACCCCATCCCATCCCATCCCGTCCCATCCCATCCCAGGGGCTGGGGTCTCCTGCAAACCCATGGCCTGGCCAGGCAGCAGCAGGAGGGGTCCCAACTGCACAAACGTCCCGTGTTTAAACCCAAAACCAAGCCGGCGGCGGGGCCGGACCCTGTCCCCACCGGCCTCCGGGGCCGCCTGGGAGAGGAGCGCTTCTTCGGCTCGCTGTCCCCCCCGAGACGTGGTGGTTTCCGCGCTCACGTGCCAGCCGGGATGCCGGAGCGGGGACGTCCCTCCTTCCCCGCGGGGCCGGTGCAAAGCCCAACCGACCGCGTTTCGGAAAGGGACCCCCCCCCCCCACATCAAAATAGCGGGGCCTGTCTCCGCAGCCGGGCCAGAAGCCGAAGAAGAAGCGGCAGGAGCCCCCGCCGGAGGCCAAGCCCCGGCGGCTGAAGGTGAAGACGGCGGGAGAGGCGGGCGCCGCCGAGGAGCCCCGCGCCCCGGCCCAGGGTGAGCGGCGGGCCGGACCCCCCCGGCTTTTCCCGCGGGCCCCGTCGGCGGCGCCCTCCACCTCGGGGCTCCCTTGAACCCGGCAGGCGTCAAGAAGCTGCGGAAGAAGAAGGAGGAGAAAGGGGAGGAAGAGGGCGACAAGGAGCCCTGCTCCAAGTCCGTCAAAGAGCCCCGGAGGAAGAAGGAGAGTCCTGCCTCCCAGCTGCTCGTTGCCAAGGCCGCCAGGAAGAAGCAAGGTGAGGGGGGCACCGCGGTGGTGCCCCCAGCCCCTGGTGCGGCCGCGGACCCCTGGGCCGACCGGCAGCCCCTCGCCGGGGCCCGCGGCCACGAGATGGCGGTGCGCCTTTGCGCGCCCGTCCGGCGCCGGACACGGCCGAGCGGGGATGAGCCGCTCCGTCTGCCCGGTGTTTTAACAGCTTTGTCCCCTCTGGACAGAGGCTGCCGAGGACTCGGAGGAGGAGGAGGAAGAGGAGGAGGAGGAAGAGGAGGTGGCGAATAAAGACCCACCGAAGAAACTCAAGAAGAAGGTGCCCAAGGAGACGCCCTCGGGCGAAAGCAAGAAGGTGGTGAAGCCGAAGGGTGAGCGTCCCCCGGCGCCCGGCCCTCGTGGGACGGGGGGCAGCCTGGGCAGGGGGCTCCGCCGTCGCCTTCTCCGTGCAACCCCCCCTCGTCTGCCCGGTCCCACCAGGGGACAAGAGCGACCCGGAGGGCAAGGCCAGAGCCGCCAAGAGCGCCAAGAAGGAGCAAACGTCCATGTTCCAAGTGAACAGCGAGAAGAAGGAGAAGAAAAGCAAGAAGAAAGGTACGGGGTTGGCGGGGGGGGCGCAGCCCGGTGCACGCGGGGCCATCGCGGGGGGTCCCGGCGCCCCGTGACGCTCGCCCCCGCGGCCCCGCTCGCCCAGCCGTGGCCGGCAGCGAGGAGGAGGACGACTCCGACTCCAGCACCAAGCCCATCAGGTCGGAGAAGAAGAAAAACCCGGCGTCGCTCTTCCAGACGGGCGGGGACCCCCCCAAGGAGAAGAGGACCAAGAAGAAAGGTGAGAGCCGGGTTTTTTCTGGCCAAGGAGGAGGAGGAGGAGGAGGAGGAGGAGGAGGAGGAGGACTCCACTCTGCCCTGCCGAGCGCCGGGTTTCGGGAGCGGCGGAGTCGGGGCTCCCCCCCCCCGGCGCCCGCTGCCCCTCTCTGCCCCCCAGCTCCTCCCAGAGCGGCCGAGGCCGGCAGCGCGGAGGAGACCCCGGAGGCGGCGCAGAAGAACTCCAACAAGAAGGGCAAGGGGAAGAAGGGGAAGAAGGTAGGAAGCCCCATGGCGCCGGCGGGGGGTCCCTTCGCCGGGGAAGCAGCTCGGGGGGCCGGAGCATCCCCTTGGGTGGACGAAGCCCCCAGCAGCGGCATCACCCCGGGGCCGGGAGGAGGCACGGGGCAGCGCTGGGCTGGAGACCACCCTGGCCAACGCCGTCTCACCCCGTGGCAGAAGGAGGAGCGGGCGCCGTCGCCCGCGGTCGAGGTGGGCAACCTGGAGGAGTTCGTGCTGCGGCCGGCGCCGCAGGGGCTGACCGTCAAGTGCCGGGTCACGCGCGACAAGAAGGGCATGGACCGGGGGCTCTACCCCACCTACTACCTCCACCTGGACAACGACAGAAAGGTGAGCGGGCGGCGGGCCGGGCCGGGGGCCGGCGGGGCGGCGGGCGGCTGACGGCCCCTTGCTCGCCCCGCGGTCGCCCCGCCAGGTGTTCCTGCTCGCCGGGCGGAAGCGCAAGAAGAGCAAGACCTCCAACTACCTCGTCTCCATCGACCCCACGGACCTGTCGCGGGGCGGCGAGAACTTCGTCGGCAAGCTGAGGTGGGAGCCCGAGCCTGGCCCCCCCCGCGGTGCGTCGTCGGGCCGAGGCGATGCGGGGGGCCGGCGGTGAACCCCCCCCTCAGCCGGCTCCCGCGCCCCCTCGCAGGTCCAACCTCATGGGCACCAAGTTCACCGTGTTCGACAACGGCGCCAACCCCGACCGGGCCAACGCCGACTGGTCCAACGTGCGGCAGGAGCTGGCGGCCGTGGTCTACGTAAGCGGGATGGCTGCCCCGGGGGCGGGGGGGGTCTCCGCGTGGCGCCCCGCGGGCCGAGCTGCTTTTGCCCACGGGGTTTCTCTTGCAGGAGACGAACGTTTTGGGGTTCAAGGGACCCCGCAAGATGACGGTCATCATCCCCGGCATGAACTCCGATAACGAGAGGGTGCCGATCCGGCCCCGAAATGTAGGTCCGGGTGCAGCAAGCGGGGATGGGGCTTGCGCTGCTCGGGAACTCCCGGGAGGCCAAGTGGGTGGAGGGGGCCACCTTGGATTTTCCCTGTTTTGGGGCTCGGAAAGACTTTCCGGCGTCCGTGCAATTAAAAGCAGCTCTGTAGGGGTGCAGGGATGGCCTCTATGTGTCTTTCCACATGGTGGGTGCTGCTGCGGGGGGGTCACAGCTCTTCCCTCCCGCGGGGCTCTCGCCCTCCCCAGGACAACGACGGGCTCCTCATGAGGTGGCAGAACCGCAGCATGGACAACATCATCGAGCTGCACAACAAGGCGCCCGTGTGGAACGACGAGACCCAGTCGTACGTCCTCAACTTCCACGGCCGCGTCACCCACGCCTCCGTCAAGAACTTCCAGATCGTGCACGGCGACGACCGTAAGTCGGGGCTGCGGCGCCCGGAGATGGGCACCCGGAGATGGGCACCCGGAGATGGGCACCCGGAGATGGGCAGTGAAGATGGGCAGTGGAGATGGGCAGTGGAGATGGGCACCCGGAGATGGGCGCTCAGAGATGGGCACCCAGAGATGGGCACCTGGAGATGGGCACTCGGAGATGGGCACCCAGAGATGGGCACCTGGAGATGGGCACTCGGAGATGGGCACCCAGAGATGGATGTCCGGAGATGGGCACCCAAGCGACGTTGCACCCCTGCAGCCTCCTTCTTGCTCTGCTTTTTGTCCCTTTCACTGGGTGCCGTGCAGCCTCCGTTTGCAGGATCGCAGCACGGCGGCTGGTTTCGGTGACACCGGCCGGGATGCCACCAGAGGGAGCGCGCGGGTCACCTGTTGCCAGGCAGATTAGGGCAAGGACAGATCCTGCAGGGTGCTGAGCCCCGCTCGGGGCTGGGGAGCCCCAATGGGCATCGCCACCCCGGGTGTCGCACCCCGGCGCCCATCACCAGCCCCCCCCGCCGTGTCCCCACCGTCGCCGCCAAAGCCAAGCGCCCCGGCGCGGGGCCGCGGCCGGGCTCCCCGCGCCAGCAGCCGGCCGCGCGTCACCTGTCCCCTCCGCTCAGCGGCCATCGGCCTCCGGGGTGTTGGGTTACAGGCCAGAAAAAACCTGCCGGGGGCCCCCGGTTATTTTTACCGATTTCCTGTCACCCTCGCGCTGGTGACAAGGGGGGGGGGGCACCCTCTCTCCCGCAGCCGACTACATCGTGATGCAGTTCGGGCGCGTGGCCGACGACGCCTTCACCATGGACTACAACTACCCGCTGTGCGCCGTGCAGGCCTTCGCCATCGCCCTCTCCAGCTTCGACGGCAAGCTGGCCTGCGAGTAGCGGCCGGGCCGCGGAGCCGGGCCGTCGCCTGCGGCGTTCCCGTGGGGCGCCCCGGGCTTCCCCGCGCTGCCCCGGCCTCCCTCTCCGGACAAATTCGGGAGCCACCGCCGGGCCCGGGCGTGCGGCAGAGTCGGGCCTGGGTATATTCAGCAGATGAGGCCGACTGTTATCCTGATTTCATCCCTTCGAGACATTCCTTGGAAATGAATCCTGGAAACGCGTCCTTTCCTTCTTTTTTTCCATTTTTTTAGATTCGGTTTTGCACTTTGTAGCGCGCTTTAAATAAGGAAGGGCTTTGGGCGGCCTCCGCCGGCTCGCGCTTTTGCATCCCGGAGGGGCGCGTGCCAAAAGCGTGCGCGCGGCCGCTGCCGGCTCTGCCCAAGGTCGGGGACCGGTGGCACGGTCGGCGCCTGCCGCCTCCGGCCGAGGGATTTCCTTCCGGAGCCGCGGGCGTACGCGACGCTGCTGCTCGTGGCCCCAAAATAAGCCCAGCGGGTGCAGAGCCGGTCACGGATCCGAGGGTCCCGAGCCGGTGCCGTGGAAGGAGCCGGGAGCCGAAGGGCCGCGGGGGCAGGAAGCCTGGGAGACGGATGGGGTTGTGCAAGGGGGATGCTGGTCCTTGGTGCCCGGTGTTGCAACGCCGCTGCCCCGCTGGGCAAAAGGCGGAAAGCTACCCCGGCTCCGAAGACGGAYGCAGGATCATCCCATTTGGAGCTGTCTCCTCTCGCTGCTGTGGCTCTGGTTGCACAGGTCAAGCCCCCGGCGCCAACAGGCTCTCCAGGACACGAGGTCACATCAAACCTGGGAGCGGGACAAGGCTCTCGGCACCCCCCCGTTAACCCTGGGACCATGGGGACGTGACAGGGACAGCATCACGCCTCTGGGGACACGATGATCCCGTCTCGGCCTCGGGAGAGGAGACGCAGCTTGCAGGGACCCGGCGCGGCAGGCACCAACCGTTGGTCAACATCTGCTCCGGCGGCTCCGACTTTGGCTGAGCCTTTTCCGAAAGCCGCATGGATCCGGGCGCTGTGATTCATGCGCGCATGGTTGTGTTTCGGGCAGCTGGAAGCAGCCAGCCTGGTTGAAGCTGGAAAGCCGAGCCCTCCGGAGCGGGGAGGCTTCACTCAAACGCCCCAAGGAGAGCAGGACCACGCGGGCTCGTCCCCACGGTGAGATCAGCGCCCGGCTCGCGAGCTGGAAGGACAAACAGCCCTCGTGGTTTGAGGCCAGAATCTCCTGGTTAGGTATGGCCAACAACTGTGGGAAAAGCAAGCGCTTGCAGCCCGGATCCAGCCGGGAAGCGCACATCTGTTTGGAATTGGGAAAAGATCAGCTCATGTTTGAGGGCTGCCTCTATTCGCACTTGTCTTGATTTCCTGTGCACCGGTGGAAGCAGCAACGCCAAAGCGCGGGGAAAGAGGAGGGTTTTGGCTCGAGGACTCCGCGAGGCCTCTGCAGGACCTGCGCGTACGGGGGCGGGAGCCCAGCTCCCCTCGGCCGGGCGGCTCGGGAGGACGTGAGCCGTCCGTCTCCGGGGTCTTCTCCCTCCAGCCACCCAACTCTGCTCAGTTTTGCCCATTGCAATCCACTCCCGAGTTCCCAGTCTACCACCAGCATCCAAACGGAGCAAAAAAGCTGCATCCGCTGAAAAGCGCCTCCGAAAACGAGCGCCTTCCGGAGCGAGTCCAACGCACGAGCAACGCGAGCAGTGCGCACACGCAGCCCGCGGCGATCCCAGCCCAGCGGCCGCACCAGATCCGCTCCCCGAACCCGCCTACCCCAGACCAACTGCAGCACAAGCAACGCCCGAAACCGATTCACCGGTGCAAGAGCTATTCGGGCCTTTTCTTTGCGCTGGCCGTTGACGCCCGGGGAGCGGGAGAGTCGGAGCCCTCGCAGYGTGCATCCACTGTGGGCGATGGGAAGCGTGACGGCTGCGCGGGCAGGCCGACGCGCGCGGCGGGGAGGCGCGCGTGGGCGGGCGAGGAATGCTCCCTGCCCGAGAAGATCAAAAAAGAGGGAACCTTATCGACTCGCGCTGAGCCCCGAGGCTGGAGCATCCTCCGGGAAAGGGTTTTCTCCATCCCGGAGGATGCCGTTTGCCCCCGGGCGGAGGGAGGGTGGGAGACGTCGAGGCTTTGCAAGCCGCAAGCGCATCGGTGCGGCGCAAGCCGGTGCCGCGGGGTGGGTTTAAGGCCACGGTCGTTTGGATGGCAGCAAGCACCCAGCGTGGTCCAGCGCTTTGAAGCGGCGATACATTAATTAATTAAAGAAGTGATTGCGACAGTGTGTTTTCCTCTCCCCTTACCCTCCCCGGAGGTTTATTTCAAAGACACTTTTCCCTGGATAAGCCGTGCTGAGCTCCGGGCTGCGGCTCCTTCTTGGTGCCGTAACCAGCCGGCAACGACGGGCCGGCCAATATTTTTCGACTGCTTTTAAAAAAGGAATCTTTTTTTAATTAGCGAATCTATTCCGGAGAAGTGTCGGAGTTTTACAGCGTTGTAGCTGTTCTTGGTTTGCTGCCTAGACTTGGATGTTCTGGCCATAAGAAAATATTATTTATGGCGTCGCTGCTCGCAGCTCTTTCATATTGTAATTTGGGAAAGGAAGTCGCTGTTCCCACCGATGGCCAAAGAACAGCAGAAAGGAGGATGATGGACTTCTGAAGGGGGGGGGGGGTTGATAGGCAGCGCTGAAGCAAACCACCAAATCCATCACCGGGCTCGAATCGCCGCACTGCCGGATAAGTTGATCCCGACATCGGAGGCGGCCGGAGCGGCGGCTGTCACCGAGGCCGCGGCGGAGCCCGCGGACGCTTCGCGCGCACGTCGTGCCCCGCAGCCCCGCGGCCGCTCCCCGCCGCGGCCCTACATGTGCTCCTAAACGTTTGCAGAGCGGCTCTTCATTCGCAGCCGTTTGCTCATGCCTTACTCAGCCCAAGCTCCTATTGAGCTCAATTAAGCCTGTCATCTCCCGGAGAAGCCCACGTCGGTTTTGCCCAAGTAAGGGATGAGTAACGAACGCTGCGAAGGGCCCTTGGAGAATAGCAGCCATTTTGCTGCAGTTCTCGGGCCAGATCCCGACGGCTAGCGCCAGGCCGAGGGAGGGGGGACGCGACGCCGCTTTATTAATCACAGGAGCCTGCTGCAAGCGCCGGAGGCCGCGGAGCGCGGCGCTTCGGAGGCCGCGGCGCTGGCTGTCCCGGCCCCGACCCCTCGAACGGAGCGGAGTTGGGCAGGAAAAGCGGAAAGCCGCGTTTCGGCGAGGGCCGGGACGTTACCACCCGGCGGGTGGCTCACGGGAAATGACCGTGGCCTTGCTCCAAGCCAGCTTTCCCCTGGGAAATCGAAAGTGCGTGGGCTTAAATCCCCTTCCCGGGCACCGCGGGATGGGGACGGGTGTGTGGGAGAGACGGAGAATGTGCAGGCTGGTGGGGTGTGCAGAGGGTGATGAGGGTGTGCAGAGGGGGATGAAGGCCATGAGGATGGGGATGAGGGCGTGAGGTTGGGGATGAGGGCGTGTGGAGGAGGATGAGGCCATGAGGATGGGGATGAAGGCCATGAGGATGGAGCTGAGGGCGTGAGATTGGGGAGGAGGACATATAGAGAAGGATGAGGCCATGAGGACAGGGATGAGGGCATGAGGGTGGGGATGAAGGCGTGAAGATGGGGACAAGGGTTTACGGAGGGGGATGAGGGTGTGTGGAGGGGGATGAAGGCATGAGGATGGGAATGAGGGTGTGCAGAGGGGATAAAGAGGAAGATGAGGGTGTGTGGAGGCGGATGAAGGCGTTAGGACAGGGATGAAGGCATGCAGACGGGGACAAGGGTGTGTGGAGCGGGATGAAGGCCATGAGGATGGGGATGAGGGCGTGAGGATGGGGATGAAGGTGTGAAGATGGGGACAAGGGTGTGTGGAGGGGGATGAGGATGCGTGGAGGGGGATGAAGGCATGAGGATGGGAATGAGGGTGTGCAGAGGGGATAAAGAGGAAGATGAGGGTGTGTGGAGGTGGATGAAGGCGTTAGGATGGGGATGAAGGCATGCGGACGGGGACGAGGGCGTGCGGAGGGGGGTGCCGGCAGGCTGGGGCCAGGCACCGGGGCAGGAGCCACCCCAAGGCCGGGGCTGCGTCCCGCCAGCGCAGCGCGGTTCGCTGGGGGCCGGGGGGGAGCCTGCGGGCCGGACGAGGAGGAGGAGGAGGAGGAGGAGGAGGAGGAGGAGGAG
>PTFA01000104.1:2676810-2694131 GCA_003342895.1 Casuarius casuarius | reverse complement strand
AAGCGGCAGGCCTCGCAGCGCTCGAGCCAGCGGGTTGCTGCAGTTCCTTTAAAAGGAGATGTCTGCGCCGGAGACCTTTGTACGCTCCCAGCCCGCCCGGGAAGCGCCCCGGCCGCGGCAGGCACCTCTCCGCTCCCCGCCGCCGGCAGCTGCCGCCAAACATGTTGCAAAACGCCGCCCCGGGCCGGGGGGGGCGGCGGGGGCGGCCCGAGGGGCGTCGCAGCGGCGGGCGGAGGTGCCGGGGCGGCCGGCGGGCACCTGGTTCCCGGGGAGGGAGCGGGGTGGGAGCCGCYGAGGTCTCCGCGTTGGGGCCTTCGAGCCCCGGCCCTGCTGCCCGCCGGTGCCCCGCGGCGATCTGGGCTGGGCTGTGTGTACCCTACCCAAATCTGACTAAGCTACCCAAATCTGGCTGAATCGTACCCAAATCTGGCTGTATCTTACCCAAACCTGGGCTGGGCTGTGTGTACCCTACCCAAACCTGGCTGTACCCTACCCAAACCTGGCTGTATCCTACCCAAACCTGGCTGTACCCTACCCAAATCTGGCTGTATCATACCCAAACCTGGGCTGGGCTGTGTGTATCCTACCCAAATCTGGCTGTATGTTACCCAAATCTGGCTGTACCCTACCCAAACCTGTGCTGGGTTGTGTGTACCCTACCCAAACCTGGCTCTATCCTACCCAAACCTGGGCTGGGCTGTTTCCTGCCCCCGTTTTCCTCGGGATGTGCCAGCCCTGGATGGCAGGTCGCTCGGAGGCTTGGCCCGGCCCGTTTTGGGGCAGAAAAGCCCGGCTCGGTGCCCATGGCAGGCGCGCGGGCCTCTCCCGGATGGACGCAGCTCCGGGGTGCGAGCGGGGCGCCGGAGCCGCGGGTGCACCGTGCACGGCGCCGGGTCTGACGGGTGCCCCCCCCCTCTGCCGGCAGGTCGTCGCGTGTTGGTCGGGGCTCGGGCTCGGAGCCCAGGGCAGCCAGCACCATAGCGTCCAACAGCTGGAACGCCAGCGGCAGCCCCGGGGAGGGGCGGGAAGATGGCCAGGACGGCATGGACAAGAGTCTGGACAACGACGCCGAGGGCGTGTGGAGCCCGGACATCGAGCAGAGCTTCCAGGAGGCGCTGGCGATCTACCCGCCCTGCGGCCGGCGGAAAATCATCCTCTCCGATGAGGGCAAGATGTACGGTGAGTGGTGGCAGGGGCACCGGGGCGCGGGAATTGCCCGGTTTTTGCTCCCGGCCGGGGCATCCCCGCGGAGGACAGGACAGCCGGGCGAGCGGCACGGCGTTCCCGGGCGGCCGGGGCGCCTCCGAGCCGGAGCGATGCCCCTGCGGCGTTGCAAAGCGGGACGGCGGCCGGACCCCGGCAGTGCCGTCGCCTCCCTCCGCCGCCAGCCCTCCCTCCGCCGCTCCCTCCCTCCGTCTCTTGGCCCTGCTGGACCGACTGGTTTGGCGGAGCCGTCAGGCAGGGAGCGGAGCGGGGCCCCGGCGCCCGGGCTTGGGCGTGAAGGCGGCTGCGCCTGGCCCCGCGCGCCGCTCGTAAACAAAACACTTCCTTCTGCTCGCCGGGCTCCTCCGGCCCGCTCCCATTCCCGTTCCCATTCCCAAACCGCAGCTCGGCTCCCCTTCGCCATTCCCCGTGCGGCTGGCGAATCCCGGCAGGGACTTGGGAGGCTTTGGCAGCTTTGCGAGCGCTGCCCTGCCCCGCGGAGCAGCCGGGGGCTGGCTGCTGCCTGGCCGCGTGGAATGAGTTTGCAAGGGCTCAGCCTGGTTTCTCGCAGTCGGTTTTCCCCAAACTCCTCGGTTTTCCCCAAATCCCTCAGTTTTCCTGGCTGTTTGCAGCAGGGATGAGGCCCGGCCGAGCTCCTTTCCCTGCTGGGCCGCACTGGGGCGATGCATGAGGATGGCTCAGCCGCGCGGTGGCTTTGGGCTCGGCGTGCGGGTGCTGCTGGAAACGCCGGACGGGCAACACCGGGGGTACCGAGAGGGGCACCGGGACGGCGGGAGCCATCCGTCCCGTTGCATCCCTGTGCCGGTGCCCTTGGAGGCGCCCGCGGAGGCCGAAGGCTGGCCGAGGGGGGCCAGGAGCCGCCCCCAGCATCGGCGGTGCCCCCACGGGGCGGGTTGCGGTGGGCTGCCCGCAGGAGCGATGCCCCCGGGAGCCGCGGGGCCCCCCGGCGCGGGGCTGGCGGCCGAGGGAAGCGCAGGGCTTCCCAAGCGGGCGCATTTTTCGGATTTCTCCAGGAATAGCTGAAGTGCCGCTGGGAGCCTGGCCTCCGCTCAGCACACCCCGGCGCGCAGACCGGTTTTTCCAGCCTTTCCGAGACATCTGGCAGCCGCTTAAAGAGACAGCGGCCCCCGTCGCCTTTCATCTCCCGCAGCCCTCCGCTGCGCCCGAACGCCGCTCCGGTGGGCTGCGGGGCGGCCGGGACCCCCGGCGCGCGCGGGGCCGCGGCGCCTCGCTGAGGGGGAGCAGCCTCCAAAACGAGCCGCGCCGCGGCGATTTTTTGCAAAGTGCTGGTCGGGCCTGGTTATCGCTGGGGGGTTTTTTTGGGGCTGGGGGCTGGCGATGCGAGATGCGCAGCTTCCGCCCCCCCCTGCCGCCGTGGGAAGGGTGCTGCTTGGCACCACCGGGTGCCCCACGGCACGATGCCCTTGTGCCAGTGCAGGCATCCCACGGGAAAAAACCCGTCCCGGCATCCCACGGGAAAAAACCCATCCTGACATCCCACGGGAAAAAACCCGCCCCAGCATCCCGCGGGAAAAAACACCCCAGCATCCCGCGGGAAAAAAAAACCCGCCCCAGCATCCCAGGGGAAAAAACCCGCCCCGTGCTCGAGCCGCCCGTGCAAACATGGGGCGCCGGCTGCAAAATTTGCTTTTACCCGGTGCCGGGCTCGGGGACGGGTGCCAGGGTGGTGGCAGCCCCCCGAGCGGGGCAGGGGACGGCGGGCGCGTGCCCGGGCGCCCCGGGAGCAGGTGGCCGCCGGGGCGCCCCGGTGCCGCTCGCCGGCCGCCGGCTCGTCCCCCTGGGTTATTTTTACCGGGGCCCGTCCGACTGGTTCACGCGGTGGTGTCAGGGGAGAGGAATTTGGGGAATGCGGTAATTTGGAGGAGGCCGTGCCCTCGCCGAGGCGGTGGCACGGCTCCCGGTGAATCACCGGGACGCGGGGGGACGCGGGGGCACGGGGCAGCCCCCCGCGCATCCCGGCCGCCCGCGAGACCCCTGCCCATAGCCGGGGCATCCCTCCGAGGCCGCTCCGGTGCGGCCGCGGGAATAGGCGCTGGGTTCGCCGGGAGCGGGCGCTGCCATACGGTACCCGCCGCCACGGTGATGGCCGCGAGCCCTTTGCACCGTGGGGGCGGCCCGGAGGGGCTAGCGGGGCCGCCTGGGGGTCCCGGGGGGCCGTGAGGGGGGCCGGCGCGGGGAGCCCGGGGCCCCGGCGGCCCCGGCGGCACCTGGCCCTGTCCATTGCTGCGCCGCGAGCGGGACCGTGGCGGGGGGGGACCCATCCGCCACGTCCCCCGCCCCAGCCTGGAGCGCCCAGTTGCTCCGGGGCCGGGTGGGGGCCGGCCAGGGTGGGGGTTATTTTTTAAGATTTTTTTTTTTTTCTTTTTAAAGCCGAAACCCGCTCCAAGGGCATTTCGACAAGTTCCAACCACGACCATCTGGTCCATTAAAATAAATCTGGCGTGCCTGGCCGCCCCCGTGCGCGGGGGGCGCGGCGGCGGGGGGACGGGGCCCGCGGCCGGGAGAAGAAAGCTCCCAGCTGCTCTGACGTTTGAACGTAGATTGGCCACAGCTGGCCCGTAAAATGTGGCGCAAAAGCACTTCTGCTTCGAATTAGGGCCCAGGACATTAGGAAATACTGGTGGAAAGGCCAGCGCGGCTGCAAACGCTAGTGGGGGGCTGCTGGGGGGACCCGGACCCCCGCCCGGACGCCGTGGGAACTGCTGCGGGCAGCGGGTCGAGTTTTCCCCCATTGCAAGCGTCCGTCCTGGCCGGGGTGGCGTTTGGGGGGTCGCGGCATCTGGGGACACCCCGAGCCCCTCTGTGCCCCCCTTGCAGCACCCTGTTATTGCCCCCGGTGCCAGCAGCACCCCAGGGGGGTGGCAGCCGCCAGGTGGGACCCGCTGCCACCGCCTCGTCCCCTCCGGCCACTGTGTTGTCCCCTCGGGCCGGACAGCCGTCAAGGCAGCGCCATCTCCCGGCAGAGCCGGCTTTGTTAGGCCTGGCTTCATTAGGGCCCGGCTTGGTTAGGGCGGGCTGGAGTGAGCCCCGGGGGCGCGGCGGGGCCCCACTGCGTGGCCCTGACGGTGGCTTTGCTCTCGCGCAGGTCGCAATGAACTGATCGCCAGGTACATCAAGCTGCGCACGGGGAAAACGCGGACGAGAAAGCAGGTAAGGGCTCGCTCTGCCTTTCGTCTCCGCCGGGAAGGGGGGGGATCGGCTGCGGGGGGCCCGGCCCGGGGCCGGTTTTCGGGAGGGGGTAGCAGGTAAGGTGGCGGCGTGGTGGGCAGCGTGTTTCTGGCTGGCGTCACCGCGGCGAGGGCTGCCGGCGAGGACCGCTCCTCCTCCATCCTTCATCCTCACCCGCTCCGTGCGAGGATCTTACCCCGGGAGCGGGTTCGCTCTGCCGTAATTACCTTCAAACTGGTGTTTTCCCGTCCGGGAACGCCTGCGATCCTGCCGGGCTCGGAGGGCTCCACCGCAGGCGCGGGGCCCGCGCGAAGGATGCTCTGCCGCCAGACCGGCAGCGGGGCCCGAGCATCGTCCCTTCGCGCTTGGAGGTCTTGGCTCGTGGAGCAGCCGTAGCTCGGGCAGCCCGTGTTTCACCAAGCTCGCTGCGCGGGTGTCCGCTGCGCTTAAGCGGTTTCATCCTCGGCCTGAGCCCTGGGGGGGGGTTTCTCTTTATAACGGAGCTGGATGTCCAGCTCTGGTGCTCGACGTCTCCGTCGAAGCGGTGCGCGTCGCTCTTTGCTTCTCCGTCTGCATCCAGAGACCTTTCCCACCTCTGCTCCTCGCTGGCACGGGGAGAGCGGCTTTGTGCCCCGCACGCCGTGGGCGAGGTGCTCCCAAAATCCCTGGGCCGAAAGCAAGCTGCCCCCGGAGGGCAGGCCCTGGGGAGCCCCCCAAGTAAATCCGGAGCCCGGGATGGAGGGCGTGTGGCAGGGATGCCAGCAGTGCAGGGAGCGCCCGGCGGCGGTTCCCGCTGTTATCCAGCGGGATCAGGGTCGCATCCATCCTGGCTGCGCACCCTCGCTGTGTCCTCGTGCTGGAGACCAGGAGCAATTCCCTGCAGCCCGTTTGTAACACAGCCGGTGGCTCTTCCCTCCTCTCCGCGTTGTCCCTAGCCTGGGAGCAGTGCCCAGGTGGCCGGAGCCGGGATGCGTGTCCAGCAGACCCAGGCCTTTCCCAGAAGGATGTTGCTGGGCTGCTGCATGTTGCTCGCCATCCCCGCAGTGGGGCTTCGGGGCGGCGGGGTGTTCCCAGCTTCCTTGAACCCCTGGGATTGGGGTACCCGCATCCCTCCGGGCACGGGGAGGAGAAAATCCTTCCGGGACTGACGTTGCAGAGAGAGGGACCGAAGTGGCATTTCGGAGAGGCTGAGACGGGCTCAGCCCGGGCTGGCCGCAGTCGTTGCACTGGGCTGGCGCTGAGCAGGGCTTTATTTCTGCCGAAAAGCTTTGCCTGGCCCCAGCGAAGCTCGGCCAGTGCTGGCGGAAGCGATGCTCGAAGGGCGCGGAGGGACTCGACTGTCCCCGCGCGGGCGCTCGCGGGAAAGGTGCCGCGTCCCGGCGGGCGCAGGGTCCCGCAGGACGGCGCTGGGGGTTTCTCGGCTGTCTGGAAATCGGCCGCTTTGTATATGGACCCTGTGCTTTGCGGAGCCCGGAGAGGAAAATCTCCGCTTGCCTTTCCCACCTCTTCATCCTGCAAAGGCTTCGCCCGGCTCGGGGCGGCAGGTCCCCCTTTCTCTCCCTCTAGCTCCGCCGGCCCCCGGCTGCAGCACCGTCGGCGTCTCCAGGAGCATCGGCCGGCCCCGCCGGCCCCCCGCGCCGCGCGTCTCGGCCCCGGCGCGCTCTCGGGGCGGCGCAGGAACATGTCTTCATTCTCTCTGTGTTTTCCTTTCCGAACGGCTTGGCGGGCTCTAGGTGTCCAGCCACATACAGGTTCTAGCTCGGAAGAAGGTGCGGGAGTACCAGGTTGGCATCAAGGTACGTTGGAGCCCCTGCCCATGGGTCCGTGGCGGTGTTTCGATGAGCATGGGCAGCCCCTCTCCTTCCGCTCTCTTCCTCTGGTTGACGGCTCTGCTGTTCTCCCTCCTTCTGCTCTTCTCTCTGCAGGTCTCTAGCCACTTGCAGGTTCTAGCCCGGCGGAAATCTCGCGAGATTCAGTCCAAGCTGAAGGTACGCGCGCCCCCAGCTTCCTCGCCCCGCGCTGACCACTAACGCCCTCAGCTCTGCGGTGTGCCGCTTTCTCGCCTTTTTATGTCTTTTCTCCCCGCTCCCGTGGCTCCTGGAACCAGATGTTTGCAAGCGGCGTCCTGGCGGGGAGGGACCGGGGCGCCCGGAGGGACAGGCGGCGGGATGTGGCGGCGGGATGCTGCGGCGGCGGGATGCTGCGGCGGGATGCTCGCCCGCTGGGGACGCTGCCGGAGCCGGCGGCCCCCTGCCCGTGACATCCCCCGCGTCCTCGGCGTGGGGACACCCTCCGTTTGCCCGGATGGGGGCTCAGCCCTATTGCAACGGGGGGGGGGTTAAGCCCTCCCCGCCGCCACTCACGTGCCATACGAGGGACCCCCGCTGCTCCGGGCTGCCGGGGTTTCCCCAGGGAGGACCGGCCGCAGAGCGAGCAGAGGTCCAGCCCCGAGCGGGGAGGACCGAGGCGCTGGCACGGCCCCGCCAAAGCCAGGCTGGCCGAGAGCCCCGGCGCCGGTGGCACAAGCAGCGGCTCCGGGGGAGATGCTCGGTCGCGGCGGCGGCCGGGTGGGATGCCCGGATGCCCGGTGCTGTCCGGGGACAGGCCGCGGTTCCAGGGGCCAAGGGAGCCGAGCGAGGAAAAACTGGATCATCCTCTCTTCTCTGGTTGCTTCTCTTTCTGTCCTTCCCTCTTTTAACTGGAGATGGACTAACCTTTCCGTAGCCGCTTCCCACCGTTCCCGGTTTTGTTTTGGGAGGGGGGCGGCGGGAGGGCGCGGGCAGGTTCGGAGACGCCGCCGAGGGACCGAACCCTCCGCATCCCGTGGGCCGGGTCGGACCGGGCTGGCGGCCCCAGTGCTCCCGCCTCGGCCCCAGCACCGTTAACGGGAGCATCTCCTAGGCTGCTCCGGACAGGACCTGCTTCCCTCCGCCTGGCAGAGGCTTCGGGAGCCCTAAAAGCTTTTTAGCCCCCTCCATTCGCGATGGCCACAAAGTCGCCTCTCCCAGCGCTTTTTTGGCAAGGCCTGGCCGGTCCCGGAGGCTTGGCGGTGCCGGTGGAGCGGGATGGGGGGCCCCGGGGGCCGCTCCTGCGCCCGGGCTGATTTGCTGCGAGGAGCCAGGAGAGGGCACCCGAAACTGTTTCGGGAGGCTCCTCCGGGTTTGTAGGTCCGCAAACTGCTCAGACCCGGATGAGGGGCAGCCGGGCCAGGAGCGGCCCGGGAAGGCCTGTCCGCACCGTGCCCCCCTAAGGGATGCGGCTTGCAGGGTCTTGGGGAAGCCAAAGCCACCGAGGAGCCCCGAAAGGGGCAGGTTGAGGGGGACCGAGGCCAGCGGTGGCTCTTCTGGCGCTGATCCCGGCCCAGGGCATCCCTGGACGTAAAATGTCATTTCGCAGCCCTTTTGGGGGGCAAATCTGGAGCAGAGCGCGCTGTGCCCCCACCCAGCGCGGTGCCGCTTGCCCTGTGCGATTGAAACTCCCTTGCTGGAGAGTTTCCTTTATTTTTTGAGACGCAGTCACGTGCCGCTGAGCTGCTCGTCCTGCCGGCGTGTGCCTGCTTGCAGAGCCCCGATACTCCCCGCCCTGCCAGCAAATGCTATTGATCTGTAAAATGCAGCGTCCTGCTGCGCCCCGGGCGCAGAGCAATTACCCCCTTGATCCCTGGGGCTCTCCAGAGGGAGAGCAGGGGGTGGGGGGCAGGTGTGGGCATGCACGGGGCACGGGGGCGGCTGGGGGAGCGCCCCCGCCCCGGGCGAGACCTCGGTGCCCCATGGCCCTGGTGAGCTTAGCTCCACGGCAAAAGCAAAAAGCAAAGAAAAAACCCCTTATTTTGGAGTCCCATCTCGTAGAAATGCGCAGGCAGCTTAGGAGAGGGTCTGTGCCCCGGCACTGCCTTCGGGTGCCGATAGGGGAGTTTGTGCAAGTATCCCCGTGCCGCAGGGATGCACGGCCCCTTCCCCGGCTCCCGGCACGGCAGCAGCCCCTTCCACCCCTTTTTTCCACCTCCCTGTTGGAAATTTTTGAGGAAAGGTCTTCAAGGCCACGAAAAAGGCAGTGAAGCGGCTCGGGTTGCTCCGCGTGTTCGCCCGAGCCCAGCGACCCCCTCGAGGAGCCGGGGCCGCTTCCTTAGCGGGGCGAGAGGGGCTTCGATGCCCAAATCGGGCTCCGTGCGCGGCGGGGGGGTTGTGGATGGCAGCTCCCGCGATGCTCTAACCGTTTCCTTTCCTCTCTTTTGCATACAGGCCATGAACTTGGTAAGTTGGCTTCGTGTTTGCGGCTCCCTTATTTGCCCCCCGGCGCCGGGCAGCTCGTGCCCGGCAAGATCGAAGGGTCAATACGGGGGGTTATGGGTCCGCTCGGCGCCCCGCTCCCTTTGCTGGGCTGCACCGCCGGGTCCGGGCGTTGCAGAAGCCGCCGGGAGCGCTCGGAGGAAGGGGGTGTCGGGGGTGTCCGTCAGTCCGTCCGGCTCGCTGCGTGACCTCCGTGTCTCTCCTCTCCCCGCTTCCCCCCCCCCCGTAGGACCAGGTCTCGAAGGACAAGGCGCTGCAGAGCATGGCTTCCATGTCCTCCGCGCAGATCGTCTCGGCCAGCGTCCTGCAGAACAAGCTCAGTCCCCCTCCTCCTCTTCCTCAGGCTGTCTTCTCTGCTGCCCCCAGGGTGAGGGCTCGCCGCCGCGGGGGGGGACGGAGAGGCCGGGGGGGGTCCGCCAGCTCCGGGGCCGCGGAGGTGGCACCGGCACAGCTGCCTTTCCCGGAGGAAGACGCGGGCGGGAGGAAGGACTGGGGCGAGGGCGCGCTGCAAGCCCCTGACTCTCTTCCCTGTGCTGTTTCCCACAGTTTTGGAGCGGGCCGATCCCCGGACAGCCTGGACCCTCTCAGGAGTGAGTACCGAGCCCCCCCGTAGCCCGGGCTGCCCGCCCCCGGCAGCGCCTCGCCCTCGCGCGGGGCTGGAGGCTCCTCGCCTGACGCCGCGCTCTCTTTTTCAGCATTAAACCGTTTGCACAGCCAGCTTACCCCATCCAGCCACCCATGCCTCCGTCGCTCGCCAGTAAGTGCCGTCCTCCCCGCGCCCCAAACGGTGCCGGGGCCGCCCCGGGGTGGCTTCGTTCCCTCTTCCCCGTGCCGCCCTCCCCGCCGCGTCCCCTGCCCATCCCGGCCGGGATAAAAGGCTGTGCTTAAACCGGACAAGAGCCCCGCTTAGCTCTGCTTCGGGAGCTGGACCACTTCTCCCAGCAGGGACTGTCCCGACTCGGCCCATCTGCCGAGGAGCGGGGCCAGCACGTGCCGTGTTTTGGCTACGAAACAGGCGCCCGTGGGAAAGCAGCTGTCCTGGGGGACGCGGGAGCGTAGGGTGGGAATGAAGAGCAGCTGAGCTTTGCTCTGGGCCCGGCTCACGGCTGCTGCTCCCCCAGGTTACGAGCCCTTGGCTCCGCTCCCACCAGCCGCCTCGGCCGTGCCCGTCTGGCAGGACCGCACCATCGCCTCCGCCAAGCTCCGGCTCCTCGAGTACTCCGCGTTCATGGAGGTGCCGCGGGACGCCGAAACGGTGAGAGTCCCGTCGTGGTCCCCAGCCCCGCTCTGCTGCCTGCAGGGAGCTCGTCTGGGCTGGGAGACGGGGCAAAGTCCGGCAGGTCCCCATCCCTGCGCTTGGTAGCGCTGAGCATCTAAAAGCAAAAGCGCCCGTAGGAGCCGCGGGGTGATGGCGAGGCTGGAGAGATGCGGGAGGACACGTCGGGTCGCCGTGCTCCTCCAGCACGGTGGCCTTGCTCTCACGCGTGGCTGACCCATCTCTTCCCCCCACCCCTTACAGTATAGCAAACACCTCTTTGTGCACATCGGCCAGACGAACCCGTCGTACAGCGATCCTCTGCTGGAGGCCGTGGACATCCGCCAGATCTATGACAAGTTCCCCGAGAAGAAAGGTGGCCTCAAGGAGCTCTACGAGCGAGGGCCCCAGAACTCCTTCTTCCTCGTCAAGTTCTGGGTAAGGTCCCCGTCCGGGGCGCCAGGGCTCTTCCTCGAGCCGCGGGTGTCAAGCAGCCGTACCTTCCCCCGGGACGCGGCTCGTTGCAGGCTGGGGCACCCCGCGCCTGTCCCCGGTAGCAGCTTGGTGCGCTCGCTTGTAACGGGCTCTTTCTCCATCTTTTCGGGCACGCCAGGCGGATCTGAACAGCACTATCCAGGACGGGCCGGGGACTTTCTACGGCGTCAGCAGCCAGTACAGCAGTGCAGAGAACATGACCATCACGGTCTCCACCAAGGTGTGCTCCTTCGGGAAGCAGGTGGTGGAGAAAGTGGAGGTGAGTCCTTCCCCCCCGAGCATCACGGAGAGGTGGGAATCGGGTCTCCCGTGGGTCCCAGGGCAGCGTGGGAAGGGCAAAGGCCCAGAATGGAGGTGTAGGACACCTGGGTACCGTGTCCAGGCCTGCACATGAGCCACCGCATCACGTGGCTGTGAGTTAGTGCCCAGGGTCCTGGGCAACATGTCTTAGGTGACCCTGCTTGAGCAAGGGCTTGGATTAGATGATCTCCTGAGGTCTTTTCCAACCTCAACCGTTCTATGATTTCTTCCGTGGGCCATGATATCTCCCTGAGTGGAGCGGAGAGGGTGTCTCCAAGATGTCCTAGTTGGCTCCCACACGCGTGAGCCTGTCTCCTGCAGTGTTTCCACGCCGGGGCCATCCCGGCGGCGCGCGTCAGGCGTGCTGCGCCCGTGCCACGCCGCCCTTGGCCGTCGCCCGCTCCCGGGGCGGCTGCCTCACCGCCTCGCTGTCCCTCGCAGACGGAGTACGCGCGGCTGGAGAACGGCCGGTTCGTCTACCGGATCCATCGGTCTCCCATGTGCGAGTACATGATCAACTTCATCCACAAACTCAAGCACCTCCCGGAGAAGTACATGATGAACAGCGTCCTGGAGAATTTCACCATCCTGCAGGTACCTCCTCTCCTTTCTCCTTGGTGCAGATAGAGCGGCTGCGCCCGGGGCGATGCGGCCCCCCCGGCTAACACCCGCTGCCCGTCGGCGTCGCCCCCCGCTAACCCGGCTCTGGCCTCTCGCAGGTTGTAACGAACAGGGATACCCAGGAAACCTTGCTCTGCATAGCCTTCGTCTTCGAGGTCTCCACCAGCGAGCACGGCGCCCAGCACCACGTGTACAAGTTGGTCAAGGACTAGGGGCCCCCTGGGCCAGGCGGGGGGCGCGGGGGAGGGAGGGGGCCGGGCAGACAAGCCGCCCGCACGCGTTGCCTCGTGAGAAATCCTTTGGAGAGAGGAGGAGGAGGAGGAGGAGGAAGACAAACAAATAGCCAAAAAAGACTGACTTGCGATCACAGATGTTTTCTACTTAGGAACAGTTTCTTTTTTTTTTTTTAAATAAATTAAAAAAAAAAAAAAGAAGAACGGCAAAGGAACTGTACGGAGAGAGGAGGACCGTGCCCGGCGCTGGAAGGGGAAGGACCGGTCCCCGGCATCGAGCGCGGGCCGCCGGGGCGGAGGACGAGCCCTGCCTTGGCCGGCCGCCGGGGCCCGAGGGGAGCGGCAGGAGCGCGGCCGGGCGGAGGGACTCGGGAGAAAGAGAGAAAAAAAGAAAAGTCGATGAGGGGGGCATTGATGCGTGCAAACCATATATTTTTTTAAGGCTCATTTTCCCCCCATTTTTAAAAATTTAAGTGCTATTTAGTACTTTTTGGAAGGACACCAGGTTTGCAATGGGACGGTGACCCTTTCCCGTGCCTCTGCGGGGTCGGGGACCCGCTCCCCTTGTGCCGGCGACCGGGGAAGGTGGAAGAGCCGAGTTCGCCGGTTCGAATCCCGAGAGAGGCCGGAAGCGGCCGCCCGCGGAGGGAGGACGCGGGGACGGAGGAGGTGGCTTGTGCAGGGGAAGCGTTGGGATTTAGGGAGCGCGTTTCGGGTGGCCGCGGCTGGTAGCCGGCGGCGTGCGCGTGCTTTCGGGGAGGAAGCGCGGGGGGGTCAGAGCCTGACGTACCCCCGTCGCAGCTTGAGGTGGAAGGAGGAAAGAGCCGCGGTGGTGGATTTGCCTGTTTTAATTTGCGTCTGTAAATTTTCCGTCTTTTTTCCCCCTTCTCCCTTTTTTGGCTTTTTCTGTGCTGACGATTTTCCCGGTTTAAGTTCTTCCCTGCAGCAGCGGGCCCGGGAGAGGGGCACCGCGGGGGCAGGGCCCGGGCAGAGCATCCCCGCGAGCGGGATGCGGGAGGGGACGCGGAGGCAGAGAGCGGCAGCGCTTCGGGGCGGAGGGGGGCAGCACGGGGGGGGCACGGGGCCGCGGGGGCCGGAGCCGGACCTCTGGGTTCGCGGGGGTTTCTCCGGCCAGGCTCTTGCCGGAGGGGAGCGACGGTGGTGGAGGTGCAGAGCCAAGTGCTGAGGGTGGCAGGGAGCATTTCTAGGGGTGCTGGAGCCCATGGTGGATATAGGCAGTGGTTTTTTATATATATATAAATATATATATATATATCTGTGGCTATAGGCTCGGTGCTATCGGGCGGCCTGCTGCAGAGCACTTTTGCAGCGAGCCCCTTTAGCATCTCCCCCCGCGGCCCCGTAGCTCAGGAACCGGCACAGCCCCCGCAGCATCGCGGAGCCGGCGGCGCCCGCTGCCTTCTCGTATGTAGCATGTTCGTTTGTCGTTGGGGTTTTTCTCTTTCTTTCGTTCTTTCGTTTCACTCGCTGGTCTAAAACTCTGGGAATCCAAGCTCAAGCGGCCCCGTCCTCCCGCCGGCCTCGCCGCTGCCCCCGCAGAGCCAAACTCCTCTTTAACTGGACCGGTTTGCGCCTCCCTCCATCCCGCGCGGCCCCGGCCGAGGCCCCCGCGCACGGACGGGCTTTCGCCCGGCTCCCGGAGCCCCTTTCTCAGCCCCCCCAGCCCCTCCGTTCTCCTCCGGTGTATTTATGAATTTCACATGAAGTACTGTTTTATTTTTTTAAAGACTTTGTAAAGCTTACCAGGGTTACGATCACCATTTTTAGAGCTGTGTCAGTCCACAATGTTAAAAAATCCATTTTTTTTTATGTATTATATTTTTTGTGTATTTTTTTTTTAATCCAGCTGTGATGGGTTGTATCATATATTTGTTGTGTTTACTGTATCTGTCCAACTTCAAAGCGAGGAGACTGTGGAGCTCCCGAGAAAACTACAGTCTGCTGAAAAAAAAAAAAAACATTAAAATTATTTGTTCATGGGTTGGCTCAAGCAGCTCTGAAGTTCCTGTTTTTCATCTCTTGCGGCGCGCCGCGGCCGGCCCGGGAAGCCCCGGCGTTGGGCAACGCGCTGCCGTCACCCCGGCGCTCATCCCGCTGCTCTGCCGGGGGCTGGACCCGTTTTGGGGAGATGCTCTGCCCGTCCCGTCCCCGCCGGGGCTGGGCTGCAGCAGGGGAAGGGGCGTCCCTGTCCCCCGGGAAGGGCAGCGCAAAGCCGCCCTCCTTCGCGCCCGGCCTCTCTCCTTGGGCACCCCGTCCCTCTCCCCGTGCACCGTCTTCCCCACTGCACCCCATCCCTCTCTCCATGCACCCTCCCCTCCCTGTTGCACCACCACTGCACCCCATTCCTCCCCCCATGCACCCCCCATGCCCCTCCATTGCATCCCATGCCCCTCCCCATCACCCCTCTCCTGTCCCCATGCACCCCCCACAGCACCCCATCCCTCTCCCCATTGCACCCCGTCCCTCTCCCCATTGCATCCCATTCTTCTTTCCATGCACCCCTCTCCCCGTTGCACCACTGCACCCCATTCCTCCCCCCATGCACCCCCTCCTGTGCCCCTCCCCATCACCCCTTCCCTCTGTCCCCATGCACCCCCCCCACAGCACCCCATCCCTCTCTCCATTGCACCCCGTCCCTCTCCCCATTGCATCTTGTCCCTCTCCCCATTGCACCCCATCCCTCTCTCCATGCACCCTCCCCTCCCTGTTGCACCACCACTGCACCCCATTCCTCCCCCCATGCCCCTCCCCATCACCCCTTCCCTCTGTCCCCATGCACCCCCCACAGCACCCCATCCCTCTCCCCATTGCACCCCGTCCCTCTCCCCGTCGCAGCTCGTCCCTCTCCCTCCAGCCCGCGCCCCGCCTCCCCGTCCCGTCCCCTTCCGAGCCGCAGCGCTGCCCGCCGGGACTCGTAGTCCCGCCGCTCCCGGCCCGGGCACCGCGCCGCGCTCCGCCCCGCTCCGCCCCGCTCCCGGCCCCGCTCCCGGCCCCGCTCCGCCCCGCTCCCGGCCCCGCTCCGCCCCGCTCCCGGCCCCGCTCCGCCCCGCTCCGCCTGTTGCTCCGCGCCGCTCCGCGCCTGGTGCGTCCGGCCGCGCCGCCCCGCTCCCGGCTCCGCTCCCGGCTCCGCTCCCGGCTCCGCTCCGCCGGTCCGGTGGGGCAGGAGCCCGGTCCCGCCGCGGCCCCCCCCCCTTTGCAGGCGGCCGCCAGCTTTGACGTGGAGCAGGAGCCTCGAGGAGGAGAAGTTCCTGCAAGTTCGGGAAGAAACAGGGTAAGGAGAGAGGAAAAAGAGCAGCGAGGAACCACCTGCAGCCGGAGCTCAACCCCGGTATTAGACACCGGGGAATCCACCGGGGAGCTGGCGCCGCGTGAGGCAGGATTATCCACGCCGGGATAATCCCGCTGCGGCGCGCAAAGCCCGGGCAGCCCCGAGCCCGGCTCGCTCGGTCCCGGCAGTGCTGTGCCGTGCCGGGAGAGCAGCCGGCGGCGGGCCGAGCCGAGTCAGCCCCCGCCTCGCCGCCGGCTTTTGGGGAAGTGTCTGGCCTGGGAAAGGAGGAAGCCGGGGTGGGAGAAAGCCGTGGCCGCGGCGCGGAGGAAATCCCGCTGCAGGTGAGGCCGGCTGAGAAGGTCGCGGCCGTAACGCAGCCGCACGGGCGACCCGAGCGTTTTGGTCCAGATGTGGCACCAGCCCCTCGGAGCATCCCAGCAGCCGGGGGCGGATAGACCCGTCCCGGAAAGGCGGATTTCCAGCAGCCCGCGAAAGCGGCCAGCAGGAGCAGTAGCGCCGGGACGTGCGAGTTGCTACGTGTCCGTCGGGCTCCCGGCGTGCGGGTTCGAAGGGGAGGGGAGCTCGGGAAGGACCTGAGCCGGAGCGGTGGGGGGACCATCCGGGGGGTTGGGGGTAGTTTGCATTTGCTTTTTTCCTTGTAAAACCTAAAGCCGGGCAGCAAAGCCGCTGGGAGATGACCATCATGTATGCCGGGGTCGTCGAACTCGCTGCCTTTCCGGCGGCGTTGCTCCGTGCCCTTGAGCTCCGAGCGGAGCGCTTCTCCCCGCAGGATCCCCGCCGGCTTTTCCCCGCAGGCGTGCTGGAGCCCGGCGGGACGGCTCGGCTCGCCGCGATGGAGGAAGGTCCCGCACTGCAGCTCCGTGTCTTCGACCTCAACTGCTGGTGAGTCCAGAGTTTGCCGGCTCTGTTGCCGGGCGGAGCGGAGATCGGAGTGGCCGGGATGGGTACGGATAGCACGGACGCCCCACGCGCGGATGGGTGCCCACCTCCTGGGGATGCGCCTTGAGGTGCCCTGAGCTGGAGAGACCCAAAGCGGAGCAGGCAGTGCTGCCGTGTCCCCGTCCTCCCGGTGCCGCCTGCGTCCGCCTCCGGGCCCCGGCAGCCCCCGGCGCCTCCGGCTACCCCCGAGGCCCCCGTCTCCCGCAGGGCCATCCGCTACCTGAGCAAGCGGCGGCAGGAGCGCGTGCAGCTCATCGGGGACACCCTGCGCCAGGAGGGCTTCGACCTGGCGCTCCTGCAGGAGGTGAGGCCGAGGGCAGGCGGGCGGGAGCCGAGTGTGCCCGTTCTCAGCCCGTCCCGCTGTTCTCCAGGTGTGGAGCGAGTGGGACTACAGTGTCCTGAAGGAGAAGCTGGGCGGCTGCTACCCCTTCTCCCACTACTTCAGGAGGTGAGAGGGGCCGGAGAGGGCTGCGCTGCGTCCTCGGCACGAGGGACGCTTGGTGATGACCTGGAAAGCCTGGTGAGGTCCTTTAGGTCACCTCGGCACCGTGGCAGGTCACGGTCCTCCGTCCCCCAGCCGTCATGAGCGCAGCCTGGAGACCCTGACGCTCGGGAGCTCCAGCTGGAGCGGCCCCATGCCAGAGCCGGCACCGGGACCCAGGCGTCCGGGTTCCCCGCCGTCCTTCGCTCGGGGATGGAGGGTGGGATAGACGAGGCGTCCGCGTCGGCTCACCGTGCCTCTCCGTCCTGCAGCGGGGTGATCGGCAGCGGCCTCTGCGTCTTCTCCAGGTTCCCCATCCTGGACACGTTCCTCTACCAGTACTCGCTGAACGGCTACCCCTACATGGTGAGCCGGGGGGGGGGGGACAGCGCGGCCGGGGGGGGGACAGCGCGGCCGGGGACGCCTCGCCAGCCCCGTCCCGCTCTCCCCTTCCCCCCGGCAGCTCCAGCACGGAGACTGGTTCTGCGGCAAATCCGTAGGGCTCGTCGTCATTAAGATCTCCGGGATCATCTTCAACGTCTACGTGACCCACGTGAGTGTCCTGGGAAGGAGCCGGCGGGGAGGGGGAGTGGCGGGACGGGACGGGGGGGCTCGCTGCCTCTCGGATCCCCCGGGGGACCGGCCAGGCTGGGATTTGGGGGGTTACGTGGTTGGGCATGCCGCGGTCCCGCTGATGGGACAACGTCCCGGCTGTCCCTGGACGGGTGGGATGGAGGCAGAAGGGCTGGAGCTAAGAGGCCGCGGGGAGCCCGCCCGGAGGGGTGGTGCCGGGGGGGGGGCACGGAGCAGGGGAGGTGCCGGCGAGGGGGTCACGGCCGCGTCGCCCCCCCGTCGCCAGCTGCACGCCGAGTACTGCCGGGAGAAGGACGCCTACCTGCCGCACCGCGTGGTGCAGGCCTGGGAGCTGGCGCAGTTCATCCGGTGAGCGGCGGGGGCTCGGCGGCGCCGGGGGGGCTGCCGGAGC
>PTFA01000104.1:2664856-2676176 GCA_003342895.1 Casuarius casuarius | reverse complement strand
TCGCTCGCAGGGCTGCGAAGACGGCTGCACCCTCGTCCCGGACAACTGCTTCGCCGCCAAGACAGAGCTGCAGCCCTTCCCGCTGGGCATCCGCATCGACTACATCCTCTACAAGGCAAGGGGTCCCCCAAATCCCCGCGGCCCCCGCCGGGGGGGGGGCAGCCGCGGCGTAACCCCGCCGCCCCCCTCGCCCAGGCCGCGGCCTGTTTTGCGGTGCGGTGCGAAGAGCTGCGGACCACGACGGGGACGGCGCCGGGCAGGGACATCCCCTACTCGGACCACGAGGCCGTGATGGCCACGCTGCTCGTGCGCAGGCAGGGCCCGGCCCCGGGGCCGACCCTCGGCAGAGCCGGTGAGAGGCGGGGGGGGATGGCGCCGGGGTCCCCCACGCACCGGGAGGGCTGGCGGAGGGCAGGACCGGTCGCCCCATGTGGTTTTGGGGTGGTTTCCCCTCGTTTGGGGCTTGCAGGGAGGAGAGAGGCGCTGGGCTGGGTAGAGATGGGCGGCACTGAGCCCGACACCACGGTGATGGTCACGGCGGGGAGGAAAAGGGCCGCGCGACTGGCGGCGCTGAGCCCGACGCCRCGGTGATGGGCACGGCGGGGAGGAAAAGGGCCGYGCGACTGGCGGYGCTGAGYCCGACGCCRCGGTGATGGKCACGGCGGGGAGGAAAAGGGCCGCGCGACTGGCGGCRCTGAGCCCGACGCCRCGGTGATGGGCACGGCGGGGAGGAAAAGGGCCGCGCGACTGGCGGCGCTGAGCCCGACGCCACGGTGATGGKCACGGCGGGGAGGAAAAGGGCCGCGCGACTGGCGGCGCTGAGCCCGACGCCGCGGTGATGGGCACGGCGGGGAGGAAAAGGGCCGCGCGACTGGCGGCGCTGAGCCCGACGCCGCGGTGATGGGCACGGCGGGGAGGAAAAGGGCCGTGCGACTGGCGGTGCTGAGTCCGACGCCACGGTGATGGGCACGGCGGGGAGGAAAAGGGCCGCGCGACTGGTGGCGCTGAGCCCGATGCCACGGTGATGGTCACGGCGGGGAGGAAAGGGGATGCACAACCGGCGGCACTGAGCCTGACGCCACGGTGATGGGCACGGCGGGGAGGAAAAGGGCCGCACCGAGCCGCCCCTCTCGCCCGCAGCGCCGGCCCTGGCGGACGTGGTGAACGAAGCGCGGACCGAGGTGCGCGTGGGGCTGCACGCGGCTCAGCGCCAGCGCTACTCCGCGGGCAGGATGGCCGTGCTGGCCCTGCTGCTGCTGCTGCTGCAGGCGGCCGCCGGCCTGGCCTCGCTGGCGGGCTGGGCGGCCGGGCAGCCCTTCCCCAGGCTCTCCTTCTCCCTGCTGGCCGTCCTCGCCGGCGGCGTGCTGCTGCTCGCCACCATCCTCCACCTCTTCCACACCATGGAGGTGAAGATGCTGCAGGGCACGGAGGAGGAGATGCGCCTGGCGCTCCGCGCGCTGCAGCAGCGCCTGGCCGCTGCCTGAGCCCCCCCGGCGGGTGCCAGCGCCGTCCCCTGCCCGGCCCGGCCCGGCCCGGCCCGCGGCCTCTCCTCCTGCTCGGCTGCCGGTGTCGGACGCGGCGGAGCGTGCGGCGGAGCGACCCGCGCGGGACGGATCCATAGTGTCCGCCCCTCGTGGGAACCACGGTGGCGGTGTTTTTAATTGCAATTTTTTTTGTTGTTTTAACGTGCCCTTCCTGACTCACAGACCTTTGGGGGGGCCTAAAGGACCCAGAGATTTGGGGTTTCCTGGTTAATCCTGGTTACGACGCAGCCCTCTGCCCCGGGTGGGTGCCGATGGGCAGGAGATGCTGCAGTGTCTTCTCCAGCCTCCCGCTGGGCAGCACCCCTGGCCCCGGGCTCTCCTGGGGTGTCGAACCGGAGCCTGGTCCCGGCAGCCGGACCCAGCCGTGGTCTCTAACCCTGCCGGCAGCTCGGCTGGACTGGGATAGAAAATAAAGGCGGTGTTTTAGCCCTTTTCCTGGGATCTGGGAAGCTTTATTCCGAGGTGGGGTGACAGAGCAGGACAGCTGGTACCAGTGAGATACAGGTGGGAACGTGGTGGCAGCACGGATGGAAACAGCGGGATGGGGGGTACCGTGCCCGTAACGGAGGACCCGCTCCCGGGACGCCGTTCCCCGCGGGAGAGCCGAGGGCCGCGTTCCCGGCGGGCCGAGGAGCCCTGGTTTCCTAGCGCGGCCGGGACCGCGGGGGTGCCGGCGTGGGACGGGGTCCGGGGCTGGGCTGGGGCATCCCAGCGCGGCTCCCGGGGCCTGCGGCTGCCGTCACCTCTCCGTGTCCGGCGCTGGCTGCCGTCACCCCTGTGCAGCCGGGAGCAGTTTGGGCTCACCGAGCCAAGCCCTCGGCCACGGGCTCTGGTTTCCCTGGAAAAGGCACCTCGTTCGCCCGGCGCCGGGGCTCTGGGGGGAGAAAAGCTTTTGGTGCTCCCGGCTGAGCCAGCAGGTCCCTTGGGAAGCGCCCGTGGCCGTGGGCCCTGCGCTGGGAGAGACCCCAGTCCTCCATCGTCCTTCTTCTTGGGCGAGCACTAGGCAGAGCCCTGGCAGCCTGCGTGTTTCGGTTTTTTTTCCCCCCTGCAAATCCTGTTTTCAAGCAAGCACGAGGCGAAGGCGACCCAGCCGAGCATGGGGCCTGCCCCACGGAGGGACCGGCGCCCTCTCCGCCTCCCAGAGCCGGGATGCTCCTCGGTGTCTCCCCGGCCGTGCGTCCGGCAGCATCCGCCCCCGCTCCGCGGCAGGCCCTGGCAAGCAGGGGTGATGCTCGGCCCCGGGGGCAGCGGCAGGTCCTTGATCAGGCCTGCAGCTCGCTGAGCCGCTTCTCCTCCTGGATGTGGATGAGGGTGTTGCGCTTGTTCACCACGTCCAGCAGCTGCGCCAGGATCTCCTGCTCGGCCGCCCGCTCCTCCGGCGTCTTCAGGGCTTCTGCAGGAGCACAGGGGGCTGGAGCCGCGGGGCAGGCGGGCGCCGGGTCCCCCCCCCGCCCCGGCACCCGCGGCCACTTACCCTCCATGTTCATGTAGCGCCGCAGCTGCTGGTCGAGCTGGCACTGCTGCTCCTCCAGCTTCAGCTCCTGTACCCTGCGGGGAGGAGGCCGTGCTGGCTGCGGGGCGCCGGCCAGCTCGCCCCTCTTGCAGAGGGGACAGGTGGCCACAGGGGACAGAAACTGGGGGCGTCAGGCCCCCGCGGGAGGACGTGGCAGCCCGGGAGCCTCCCTGGGGGCCAGGAGCATCTTACGCGATCATGAGGTCCGACTCCTCGGACACCAGGCTGTTCTTCTTCTGCACCACGCGGAGCAGCTGGTTCATCCACTGCGTCCTCAGGTCGCCCTGGGTGCCTGCGGGGCAGGGCAGCGCGTGAGCACAGCGGGGGCAGAGCCCCTCGCCCAGGGGATGCGGGACCCCCGCCGGTGCTCCTACCCTCTTCCTCCCGGAGGAACTTCTCCAGCTTTATGCCCTGCTTCTCCACCTCCTGGAAGGTCACTTCGATCTCCTCCAGCCGCCGCTGGATGGCCTGCGAGGGAAGAGCAGCGTTTGCCCGCGGACCGGCTCTTCCTGGGAATCGGGGACCGGGCTGGGCGGGCGCCGCCCCGGCAAGGCTACCTGCGCCTTGCAGAACCGCTTCATCTGGGCCTCCCGGGTCTGGCGGAGCCACGTCCGCTTCCAGGTCGGGTATTTCTCCGCCTCCTCCAGGATCAGGCACTGCAAATGGAAGCACAGTGTCCCCGTCAGCCCCAGCGGAGCTGGACCCGAGGCCTCGGCACGGCGCTGTCGAGCCCAGAGATCCCCGCGAGACCCCCAGCTGCCGCCCAGGGCCGGCTGGATCACCACTGCGCGGAGAAGCCACTCACCGGCTCTGCCACCGTGCCAAGGACTGAGCCTTCTTCCTCCTCTTCCTCGCTGTTGCTCTCCTCTGAAGCTGCCCAAAGAAAAGCACCGTTTTGGACCGGTGCCTCATGAGCACAGCGGGGTGCACAGAGGAGGCCTCAGCAGCTTGTGAACAGCCCGCGGGCCCAGGTGGGCATGGGAACGGAGTGGGCTGAGACCCCACAAACTCATCTCCCCTGGCAGCACGCGCCCAGCTGGGCCTGTCTCTGCGGGCAGGGAGGAGCGGGGAGGCTCGGGACAGGGCAGGGCCGTGCAGAGCCCCCCGTCTGCAAGAGACTCCGGCTTGCAGCCACCTACCTTCCTCCTCGTCTGCTTCTTCCTCCTCCTCCTCCTCCTTCTCCTCCTCCTCCTCCTCCTGTCCTTGCCCTGGGGCAGCGAGCAATGTGGGCGCTGCTCTGAGCCTCAACCTGGGCGGCTTTTGTGGCGGCTCGGGCTCCCCGTCCGCCGTCAGGCTCAGCGTGGACAGCTTGAGCTTCTCCAGGGGCGTCAGGACGATCTTCCTCCTGCCCCCGCTCTCCTCACCCTCCTCCGGCGCCCCGCACGGCTCTGCTCTGGGGCCCTGCTGCTCCCTCGCTTCCTCGGCCCCCGGCCCCGGGGTTGGCTCTACCGTCGCGTCCTGCTCCCCGGGGCCGGCTGCATCCTCCGCTGCCGGCGGTGACTCCCGCAGGGCTGCCGGTGGTGGCACCGGGGTGCCGGGGAGCCCTGGCCGAGCGGGTGCCGCCTCCTCGGGGGCCGCGCGTGGGCTCCCCGTGTCCGGCGACGGGGGTCTGCCGGCAGCATCCTAGGGCAGAGGCGACAGCAGAGGGTGATGCAGCGCGGGGCCGTGCTGGAGCAGCCCCCGGCGCCTTTCGGGGGCCAGCACGCTGCCTCCGCGCTGCCCCCCCCCCCCCATTTCACCCAACGCGGTTTGTGGCTACTCACCCCATCGGGCAGCGCCGGGGGCTCCTCCTGGGGCAGCTCCATGCCGGGGAGATTGGGGTAGTGAAGCGAGCAGTAGAAATGACCTGGGGACACAGAGCTGTGTTGCAAGCCAGGAAGGAGGCTGCAATGTGGGGACACCGTGGGCTGCAACACGGGGACACCGTGGGCTGCAATGTGGGAACATTGCAGGCTGCAACATGGGGACCCCGTGGGCTGCAAGATGGGGATACTGTGGGCTGCAATGCAGGGACACTATGAGCCGCAATGTGGGGACACTGTGCACTGCAACATGGGGACACTGTGGGCTGCAATGTGGGGACACCGTGGGCTATAACACAGGGACACTGTGGGCTGCAGTGTGGGGACACTATGGGCTGCAACATGGGGACACTACGGGCTGCAATGCAGGGACACCATGAGCCACAATGAAGGGACCCCATGGGCTGCAATGTGGGGACACCGTGGGCTGCAATGCAGGGCCACTGTAGATTGTAATGCGGGGACCCCATGGACTACAACATGGGGACACTGTGGGCTGCAGTGCAGGGACACCATGGGCTGCAATGTGGGGACATCATGGGCTGCAACAGGGGGACACTGTGGGCTGCAATGTGGGGACACCGTGCGCTGCAACACAGGGACACTGTGGGCTGCAACATGGGGACCCCATGGGCTGCAACGTGGGGACACCATGAGCTGCAAGATGGGGATACTGTGGGCTGCAGTGTGGGGACACTATAAGCCGCAATGTGGGGACACCGTGCGCTGCAACAGGGGGACACCATGGGCTGCAACATGGGGACACCGTGGGCTGCAATGTGGGGACACCGTGGGCTGCAGCGTGGGAACACCATGTGCTGCAACATGGGGACACTGTGGGCTGCAATGTGGGGACACCGTGGGCTACAACACAGGGACACTGTGGGCTGCAATGCGGGAACCCCATGGGCTGCAGTGTGGGGACACCGAGGGCTGCAACATGGGGACACTGTGGGCTGCAATGTGGGGACACCATGAGCCGCAATGAAGGGACCCCATGGGCTGCAATGTGGGGACACCGAGGGCTGCAATGTGGGGACACCGAGGGCTGCAACGCGGGGACCCTGCCGCAGCTCGCCAGCACGCGTCCGGGGCAGAGAGACGGCGGCGCAGCCTGCAGCAGCAGCGCTGGGGGTTTCCTCCCGACGATTTGGGGGGGAAAGTGCCCTCCGGCCCCCCGCCGCAGCCCGCTCACCGTCCTCCTCGTCGAAGGCGTAGTCGCCCAGGCGCAGGGTGGCCCCGCACCGGCGGCACTGGAAGCAGCCGCGGTGGAAGAAGCGGCCCTCGGCGCTCGCCCGCTCCACGATGTAGACGCGGCGGCCGCAGAAGTAGCAGGCGTCGCTGCTGTCGCCGCGCGCCGCGGGCTGCGGGAGCGCAGGGCAGGCTGCGAAGGGCCCGGGGGACGCCGGGGCCCTCCCGGCCCCCCCCCCCCAAAGTGGCTCTGGGTGGCTCGGGAAGTGCTCGCCGGCACCGGCACCGGAGAGGGAGTGGCAGGTCTTTGCTCCGGAAAACCAGTCGGGTCAGGAAGCGCGCTGGGAGGAGTGCCGAGCGCGTGGGTGTTGCTCCGCGCAGCCCGAATCCCGGCCCTCGGCTCGGCCCCATCGCCAGCCCCATCCAACCCGCTCCCGGGGCGACGTGGGCAGCGAGGACCCACCTGGCCGGGGTCCGGAGGCTGCTCGTGGCCCTTGTCCCAAACGTCTCCATCCGGCCCCGGGTCCAGCTAAAAAGCAACCCAAGGTGACGGCTCGGCACCACCGCCCAGCACAGGGAGGGGTGCCGGCATCCCAGCTGGCCCCCGCTCCCGGGATCCCACCCGCGGAGACCACCTGCCGGAAGGGATTGGGGGCCCAGGGACGCAGACCCCCTTGTCCCCTGACCCCGGCAGGGCCGATGCGTCCGATATGGCTGGGCATCCCCCGAGGTGCTCGCCGGGCCAAACCCACCTCCGCTTCCCTGCGGCTCCTCTTGGGCTCAGCATCCTTCTGGACACCGTCCTGCAATGGCAGCGGGGGCAGCTGGGAGCGGGGCCGGCAGCCGACCGCGGCACGCAGCATCGCAGCGGGTGCCCCGAGGGGCTGCCGGGATGGGACGGGATGGGACGGGATGGGATGGATGGGATGGGATGGGATGGGATGGGATGGATGGGATGGGATGGATGGGATGGGATGGATGAGATGGTATAGGATGGATGGGATGGGGGTCCTCACCTGGGCGCGCTTCAGGGTCAGAGTCCGGCTCTTCTGCAGCTTGCTGAGGAAGAGGATGGCGCCCTTGGTGCCGCGGGGCGGCAGCGGCTTCTCGGCGACTTCCTCCGACCCTGCGAGAGGAGGGACGTGGCCGTGCTCGTGGGATGGATCCGGCCAGTGGGGCAGAGCCCTGCTCCTCGCTCCAGGAGGGAGCCAGGATGAGGACACCTCCGGCCGGGACAGGACCCCGGGGGCTCCCACCTGGAGAAGGCTTGAAGGCCTCGTAAAACTGGCTGAGGTAGGTGATGAGCCCCAGGCGGCTGGGCTCCGCCATGGAGGCCATCTCGGTGCTGGAGAGCACGGGCTGGATGCCCAGCTCCTGCTCCGCCGCGTCCAGCACGGTCTGGTGCCTCCCGACGGGATCCAGCGGGTCCATGGCGTTGAAATCCCTGCGGGGGGACAAGGGCACGGTGGGACCGGCTCGGTGGGGCGAGGGGCTCCGGGGACCCCCGCGCGGGCACTCACACGAGGTCGGGGCGGAAGCGGTGGAGCAGGGCGCAGAGGGCCAGGCCGCTGCTCCAGGACCGCGTGAAGTCGGCCACCTCCACGCCGCGGTAGCCGGCCGTGCTGGCCCGGCACCAGCTCAGCAGCTCCTCGTAGGCGTCCCCGGCCACTGCGGGGGGACACAGCACACGTGGCATGGGGAGAGCATCCCACCGCAGCCCACCCCCTCCCACGGTGCCTCTGCTTGCGGGGTGCAGAGGGGCAGGGGTCCATCGTGCCCATCTGCCGTGCCCCACGGGGTGACGAAGCAGCTGTGGATCTTGCATGGAGCATCAGGTCCGTGCTGAGCACAGGAAGGGGACAAATCCCTCCGGAGAGGCACCGGGAGCAGAAGCAGCCCCACCATTGAGGCTCCCACAGAGGGAAACCGAGGACCGGGAGGAAAAATCAGGGCTGCGGGGCAGGGAGGGGAGAGCCGGGCACGGGGCCGGGGGCCGGGGCGGGAGCAGCCGCTCTCACCCGTGCTGAGCCGGTTCTCGCTCTTCGCCTTGTGGTCCACCTCCACCAGGCCCACCAGGTAGAGGTCCTGGACCTGCCGGCGGGGACATCAGGTGGCGGGTTACTGATTGCACGAGGCCACCATCCCCGGTGCAGGGTGCCGGTCCCAGCAAGGGGGGGACAGCTGGACCCCCCAGGAGCAGCCACGTCAACCAGGGCAGGGAATGCATCCAACGCCCTGGGGCTACAGCATCGCCCCGAAACTCAGCTCCTCTCCCCACCCCGGCAGGCCGCGGGGGACGGACCCTCACCTGGGGTGGGAGACCGAGAGCTGGGGGCACCAGGGAGCTGGTTGTGCCCCCCCTGCCCCAGACGCCCACGGCGGGTACCTGGTTGGGTTTGATGGCCTGCAGGTTGATGTTGGGGTAGCGCGTGGCGGGGTCGATGCTGTACTGGCTCACGTTCTTGTTGGTGTTGTCCGGGGAGGTTTGCGAGAGGAGCTGGTAGATGCTCTCCCTGGGGGGGGGGGAGAAGGCCTGGCTCAACCCCGGTGACGGGACCCTCCCGGGCCGGCTTAGCCCAGGGCAACGCGCGCCGCCGGCGGCTCTCACCTCTCGGCCAGCACCTCCAGCGGGGGGGTCCCGGCCGCCCAGCGCCGCACCATCCACGCCGCGTCGAAGGCGGCGAGGAAGCCCCTGGCCACGCCGGTGCCGAGCGGCCAGAAGGGCTGCGAAGCCAAAGCAGAGCCGGGCATGGAGCCGGTCGGGTCGGCAGCGCCCGGCCGAGGCGCCGGGAGGAGGCCGGGAGCTGCCGGGACTTGGCCGGAGATGAAAGGCGGGCGAGGCGGCGAGACGCGCAGGGAGCGGGCGAGACGCGGCTCCCCCGCCCAAACTGCCCCCCCGGGTGCTGGGATGTGGTGGGGGGGGTGGAGAAGGGGACAACATCTGGGAAGCATCCCGGTGCCAGGCCCATGGGAGCAGGGATGGGGGCACGCTGCAGGGATGGCAGGGAGAGGGGAAACTGAGGCAGGGGGAAGCGGGCAGGATCTGCCGTGGGTTGCGTGGAGCCGGGTCCTCACCTCCACCAAGCAGTCGCCCACCAGCCCGAGGAGCAGCCGGGCGCCGTGGTGCTCCCACACCAGGGCCGCGTTCTCCGAGCGGGTCATGCAGGTGAAGTCGAACACGTCGACGTCCGGCAGGCCCCAGTGGTTGAGGGCGAACTCCAGCTTGGGCAGGCGGTAGTTGGTGGAGAAGTTGGCTGCTTCTTTGGCGTAGCTGAGGAGGGCTTCCCGGTTGACGTTGTCCGGGGCCAGGAGGCTCTCCGTGTCCGCCTTGTCCTGCGGGAACAGGGACGAGGACATGGATGGGGTGAAGCCGGCTGCCCTCAGGCAGGACCCAGGTCCATGAACGGGAGCTTTCCCACCCCAGGACCTCGCCGTCCCCATGGCACGGGGATGCCCGGCCAAACCAACACCCACAGCTCAGCCGCCCGCATCCTCACTCCGGGCTTCGAGCCAAGGTGCTGGGGCCGGATCCTGCCCCCCTCACCTGGAGGATGACCCCCATCTTGAGCAGGCTCTGCTTCTTGGCCGTCATGACGAAGTAGTGAGTGTCGTCCTTGTAGTAGACGATGTTTTCCAAGTCGATACCTGGCACGCGGCAGAGACGGGAGCCGCGCTGAGCCCGGCAGCGACGCAGCATCCCTCCTGGCCCGGGGGTCCCGCGCCGGGGCAGCACCCCCGGGACCCGCACCGGGGCCAAGCCACCCACCCGTCTTGTTGTAGAGGTTTTGGAAGAACTGCTGGTTGTAGATGCGGGCCACGCCGCTGATCTCGGCCACCTCCACCTCGGCCCGGCTGTGGCGGTTGACGAAGTTGGTGGTGATGCCGATGGCCAGCTTGCCGCGCGTCTCCTTCCGCTGGAAGCCTGCGGGGGGGCAGCGGCGGCGTGAGCACCCACCCGGCCCCGCCGCGGGGCTCGCGGCCCTGCCCGGCCCAGGGCAGCCGTGGGGGCCCGGCGCGGCCCCCGCTCACCTTTGGGGACAAATTTGCCACCTCCGGCCGAGATGAGGACGTCGAACGTGTAGCGGCTCAGGGGCGAGGTGCTGGGCTGCAGCGCGGCCCGCCAGCCACCGCCTGCCGGGGCGAGAGGCAGCGTCAGGGGATGCACCCGCCTCCCAGGACCATGTCACGAGCGTGCTAGGTCTCTGCTGAGACAGACTTCTACCCCATCCCGCCCCCCCCCACCCCGAAGGCACATCCCAGATGGCCTGGGGGCTCACGGCACCCACCCGAAGCCCAGCCCTTGCCCCCAAAGGTGCTGGGTCCCCCCCCCCACCCACGGCGCTGCCTTACCCTGTCCGCCCGCCTTGCCCGTGGGGGGCAGGACGCCCTTAAACTGCACGTTGATGTGAACCTCCACCCCCAGGAGCAGAGCCACCTTCAGCAGGATCAGCTGGAGCTGCCGGATACCTGGAAAGCGAGAGAGGGCTACGTTCCCCCCCCAGCACCCTCGCCCCATCCCGGGGCCATGCACCCCACGGCGGGTGCGCTGGGGCAGCCCAGGGGTCCCCAGGGGCCGGGGTGCTGAGCAGGTCCCCAGCGTCCCCCCGCTCACTGATGTGGTCCAGCGTGCCGGTGCAGAAGCGCCCATAAAACTTCTTGGCGCCCAGCGCCCGCAGGTCGTGGATGGTGAAGGGCCAGAGGTGCAGGACGTTGTTGCGGGAGAAGGAGTCCCTCTTCTCCACCAGCACCACGCGGGCGCCCAGCAGCGCCAGCTCGATGGCCGCGCGCAGCCCGCAGGGGCCGGCCCCCACCACCAGGCACTGCGGCGAGACGCGGCGAGATGAGGCGGGCACGTCCCCGACCGCGGCGGACGGGGACGCGGAGGTTTCGCCGGCGGCACGCGACGCCGCGGGCGCTGGGTACCTTGGTGCCGGCGCAGGCCGTGCCCTGGTCGTAGTCCTCGTGGGCGGCTTTCTTATCCAGCTTGCTCCACAGCGCCTTGGCGCTCCAGGAGTTGAGGGCAGCCCTGAGGCCGTGGTAGAGGGGCAGCCCGGCGCCCTGCAGCGCCAGCTGCTCCCGCAGCTCCTGGAAGGTGCCCAGCACCTCCTGGCACCGGCCGGCCCGCAGGAACCGCTCGAAGAGGACGTGGGCCGCGTTGCCCGGCTCGCCGCCCGGCGCGCTCATCCCGGCTCGGCCCCGGCAGCCTGGCGAGGGGAGGCGACGGGGTGGCTGAACGGGGGGGGGGGTCCCTCCTGGCCCCCCCGGCCGGG
>PTFA01000104.1:2614669-2664736 GCA_003342895.1 Casuarius casuarius | reverse complement strand
GGGGGGGGGGGGTCCCTCCTGGCCCCCCCGGCCGGGACCCGCTCCCCCACCGCCAAGCCACCATCAGCTAATTAAACCCATCCGAATGGGGACCCTGACGTCCCGCGGGGACCTCACCCCCCTCCAGATTTGGGTCCTTTCCCGGCGGCAGCCGGAGGAGCCTCCCGCGGGCGCTGCGCCCAGCGAGCCACCGTGTCACCCTGCACAAGGGTGACGTCAGGGGAGGGGACGGGCGGCTGCCGCCCCGCCGCGCGCACCTGCGGCAAGCAAAAGCAGCCGCCGCCGCACGCTGCCTCCGCTGCGCGCTTCCTTCCTCCTCGCCCGCGGCCTCGCCGGGGAGGCCCAGCGCGGCGCAGAGGGGCCCCAGCCGCGGGGACGACCCATTTCACCCGCTGCCCCCCAAAGCAGCAGGATCTTCCCCGCTCCGAAGCCAGTGCAGGGGCAGAAAGCAGGACTGACCCATCCTGCAGCCTGGATTTTGCAACCGGAGCGGGGCGACTGTGCCCTCTGCCGCGGAGCGTGCCAGCCGCGAGGAGCGGGAGCGGAAAGATTAGCACAGAGGAAGCGTCGTGGGGAAATCAAACAAAAAACACACGCACCACCGTGCCGATGGTGCTGCCAGGCACCTCTTACCCGCGGGAACACGGTGCATCGCAGCCCCCGAGGCCCCCAACGCTGTCCCCAGCGTCTCCCACCCGCAGCCCCCCGTGCACGGCGGCTGCAGGCTCGGGTGGCACCGGGGGGGCTGCAAAGGTGGAAGTGTGTGTGGGGGGGAAGGTGGCAAAGGGCTCGTCCCCCCGAAAACCGGAGTGCTCCCACCTTTGAGCCGCTCGTCCCTGACCTCGGTGCGAGCGCCGGGCACCTCGCACGCGGCAGCGCCCCGAAGCGCTGGCTGCCACCGCGGCCGGGGGGGGGGGGGGGGGGTGAAGGCAGCAGCCGGCCCCGGCGGCTTTGCAGTAAGGTGCGGGACAGGGAAAGGCTTCGTTCCCAAGCCGAGCTGCCGTCTTTGGGGGTTGCGGGTGGAAAAGGGGTGTTTAAGTGCTGCATAAATTAGCAGCCCAAATGCTAGCTGCGTTTTTTCAAGCCTGTTTTCTCTCCAGCAACGTGGCCTGGGTGCGAGCCGGCACGCTGCCGCTGCACCGGGGAACGGCTGTCCAAAACCATCCGAACCAGCGTGGCTGGAGGGCGACGGAGACCTGGGGACACATTTCGGATCTTCCTCCAGAGTGGCACCAGCCCTCTGACCGTGCCGCTGGGGACCGGGATATCCGGGCAATAAACCACCGCCACGGCCGGTGCCATCCCGCAGCATCCCCGGCACCGGCTGCTTCTCCTCCTGGGACTCTCCAGCCACCGGAGGCAGGGACCAGCCTGAGCCCTCGGCTCCCAAGCGCCACGGGACGCGGGACACGGGACACGGAGCGAGGGGGAGCGCTGCTGTCACGGGGATCCGGCCGGGCAGCACGGAGGAGGCACAACAACGAGCTCTGTGTTGCGTTCGGGTCCTGGGGAACCGGGGCGCGTGCTGTCACACCGCGACCTTCGGGCACCATCCGGCCCCTTTGGCATTTCCAAACCCATGCAAGAATTTCATCCCAACCAGCCAAGAAGGACGGAAACCCCCGGGGACACTCAGCTCCTGCATGTCGGATGCAAACAGGCGGTGGGATCCCCAGCGGCGCGGGGCCCGGGAGCAGCGCGAGGGGCCGTGGGAAAAGCTTTTCCCACATCGCAGCAGCCCAGCGGCTCCGCGCCGGCACGGACGTCTCCAGCGCCGGCGGGCGGGATGGAGGGTCTCTGGGGGCTGCCTGGCGTCTCGGCCCAAATTCCTGTTTTTGACTTCGAGCCGCGCTGTGCCTGCCGGCCAGGCCGCTTCTGGGCAGCGAGCGCTGGTTTTCCTGCTATTTATGCGCCCGGACGAAACACGGCAGGGCTCTGCCCCGGAAAGCGCCGTCATCCCAGCGCTTGGCAGCAGGGACGCGGGATGGGCAGGGAGATCCCCTTGGCCAGCCCTGCGGAAACCTGCTCTAATTTGGCCATATTTTAGTCCCTTGAGGGGGGGCCCTGCTCCGGTCCCGGGGGCGTTTTGCGGGAGGAGCGGGACATGGAGGCGGGGGAGCAAAAATACCCCCCAATCCAGCTGCGCTGCTGGGCTCAACCCCCCCCCCCCCCCGTGCCCAGCACCAGCCCTTCGGGGTGCGTGGGGGGGGTGCTGCCTCTTGCAGCCGAATTTCAGCGCAAAGGGGAAGCCCGCGAGCAGCCGGGATTTGCACCCTCCAGCGTCTCCCTCGCCCTTGAGCCACAGCCCCCGAGGATGCTGCGCGGGGCCAGGAGCCGGGGGGGGGACCAGCATCCCCGGCCGGGCAGAGCCCCAAGCCCTGAGCCGTGCTGGGTCCTGGGAAAGGGCGCGGGGTGGCGGCGGGGCCGGGAGCATCCTCCCCCCCCCGGCTCCAGCGCGGCGGGTCCGAGCCGGGGAAATCCAGACAAAGAGCTGCCACCGCCGCGCGGAGCATCGCGCCGGACACCGCAGCCCTGGGGACGTCGCGGCTGTGGGACGGCCCCGGGGCGCAGAGAGCCGGAGCCCCCCCAACCCCCAGCCCTTGAAATCGCCCCCCCACTCCCGCAGCGGGGCCGGGAGCGATGCTCCGCGGCGGGCGCAGGGGCCCAGGCGTGCTGGCAGGATGCTGTCCCCGCCGCGGCGGCCGCGACTCCGGGAAAGCGGATGCATGCATCCCCCCCCCCCCGGATGCTCTGCTCCTTCCCCTCCCCACTCACCTCCAGGGCCCCACGGATGGGGAAACTGAGGCACAGCCCGGGGCTGGGGCCGGGGCTCGAGCTGGTCGCAGCTGGGCAAGGGCGCACGGGAGACCGGCTCGTGCTCCCTGCCAGCAGCCGCCGCGAGGACCCAGGCGTCCTGGCTGCTCCGTCCTGGAGCAGCCCAGCTCCCGCCGGCGCGGGCAGAGGGGGCAAGGCCCCTCCGGCTCTGTCCTGTTCCGAGAAGCGCCGAATTTTACTGCGATTCTCTCTTTCGGGAGGTTTTCAGCAGCCGGGCTTCTTAGGGGGTTGCGCTGCCTGCAACGTCGCTGCCGCGACTCCGACCGCTCCCCTGCTCCGGCAGGACCCGGGAAGTCTGCCGAAGTGCCACCAACATCTGCAGAGCGCCACTTCCCCCGCGCTCATTCCTCCGGCTGAGGAACCAGCCTCTTTGCAAGGCAAATCAAAAGCCTCCTGCGCTCACAAGCAACTACTTCGCTTTCCTCGGCGCCGTCCCCTCCCCGGCAGTAACGGCTGCGCCACACCGTACTTCCTCCCCCGGCCAGAAATAGAGCCCAGGAGCCAGATCCTGCTCCGGGCAGGCTGGACCCTGCTCAGCACCAGCCTCAGAGCCAGGTCCCGCATCTCCACCAGCGCCAAGCCCACCGCGGCCCTCAAAGAAATGTTGGTGGCGGCGTCGCTGTGTCCCACGGCGGGACCCTCCCCGGGGGATGGAGGTACCTGGGAGCAGAGGATGGAGCCGCTCGGTGACCCAAGGTCGCTCTTAGCCGGATGCTTTCTGGGGTTTGCCGGTGGCCACGTCCTCCCGGCCGCTCGCCTCGGCCGAGGCCACCACGGGTCCCACTGGGAGGTGACTCCGGGGCCAACCTGCCTGGAGGCTCGCGGGGCCGGTGACTCACGGGCGCAGGGCGCGCTGGCACGCGGGTTACGTCGTCGGCAGCCCGTGAGTCACCCGCGGCGCTGCCGGCGGGTGGAAAGGGCCAGCCCCGCGCCTCCATCGCCGCAACGCCCTCGAGCGCCGGCTTCCCGCGGGGCTCGGCGCAGAGTCCCGCTCCGGCTGGGCCCCGGCTGCACGGGGCGCTTCGAGGCGCCCGCCCCGGGCAGAGCTCCTCCGTGCAGAGGCCGCCCGGAGCAGGAGCCGGGCTGGAGCCAGGCTGGAGCCGGGCAGGCGGAGGAGGATGTGGAAAGCGTGAGTCTGAGGGAGAGCCGGGCGCTTTTCCAGCATGCCGGAACTGCTGGGAACAGCTCCCTCTGTTTGTGAGCGCTTCGCGGTGCTAGGAAAAAACGTGAACGCGAATCAGCTCCTTCCCGGCCGAGAATGACCCCAGGGGAAGGCCACGCAACAGCTCCTTTGAGTCTCGGTACAGCGTGGGGCTGCAGCCCCAGGGCAGGGGCTCCGGGGCCCGAGCCCAGGGCCCCTCCCTGAGGTCACCCGGGATGAAGATGCTCCAGGGCAGAGGCCTGGGCTACAGCTCTAATGCAAATCCAGGGATGCTCACAGGCAGCCCAGGGAGGAGGGCAGAGGCCCTCGGGGTGCCAAGAGAACGGTCAAACTCAGAGCACCCACCAGGGCTGCTGCAGCTCTCCCAGGAGCTGGCTCCAACCAAGCCTCACACTCCACCCCCCCCCCCCACACACTCCACTCCAACATCAAAAATCTCAATTTTTTTTCAGATTTTATTATTTTAGGGTCTTGGTTTTCTGTGGAACAGGGAAGGAGCCGCCGCCGCCTCCTCCCCGCTCCAGCTAGGCCTTGGGTGATGCTGTGGGTTGCAGCTTCTGCAGCTCCAGGACAGGGATGAGGAAGAGGAAGACGAGGCCAAGGAGAAGCAGCCAGATTAAAATGCTGTAGTGCTGCGGGAGGAAGAGCCACGGCCGCCACAGCTCCTTCGGGGACACCGCAGACCTGGGGAGGAGGAGGAGGAGGACACCGGGGACCCTCGTCACCTAGGGGGGCAGAGGAGGGGGCTCAGCACCCGCCTCCACCCCGCGCCCTGGCAGGGACGATGAGAGGGTCTGAATGAGGCTCAATCAACCCCCAAAACTCATCAGCTGCTTTTGCAAAGCTGAGTGACACGAGCCTTGCGGCAGCCCCGGGGAGGGCACAGGACCTGCGACGAACTGGGGAACCGAGGTGCAGGGACCAACCATGGACCTCACCCTCACGCCCTCCCTCCCCGAATCCCCGTTCCCCACATCGCGGCGGGGATGCCCACGGTGCCACGGGGGGCAGAAGGACGGCAGGGTGCCGGGGAGGCTGCTGGCCCTGTCCGGTGCCGCAGTCGGGGTCCACGGGCCACTGCTCACGTGAGCTCCGGCTGCTCCGGCTCCTCGCCCTCCACGCCGGCCAACTCAGCCCCAGGCTCCCCCGGCACAGCGCTCCTTGGCCGCAGCTCCGGCTCGCTCCTGCGGAGGGAGAAGATGCCGCTGGGGAATGGCACGGTGTCCCAAATGGCACTGGGTGCCTCCCTGCGAACCGGCACCGTTACCTCGGGGCGCTGGGCTGGTGCAGGGCTGGCTCCGTGCGACCATCCAGGCTGGTACCTGCCTGGGCACCCGAGACAGGAGCGTGAGCGAGGACACGGCGGCAGCGCGGGGGTCCCGCTTGTCCCCCACGCGTGCCCTTACCAGGAGCTGCTTGGGAATGACGGCGATGCTGACCCTCCGGCGGGCCGAGACCTGCGGGGAAGGAGGCGGCGGCGGTGAGCATCACCCCGCGCTCCGCGCCAGCGGTCCCCGCCGTCCTTCCCCGAGCATCCCCCCTCCGCCCGGCCGCCGAGCGCCGCCGCCGGCCTCGCGCCGCCCCTGGGGAAGCCGGGGAGGTGAGGGAGGGCGAAAGCGGAGAGGCTGGCACCTGTCCTTGCTGCTCCGGCCGCGGCGGCGGGGCCGCTCGCCCCCTCCCCGAGCCGGCCCCCTACCTCCTCTTGAGCTGCAGGGGACTCAGTGCCGTACTCGAGCGGGTGCTAGACAACGGCCTCCTCTTAGCCAAGGCCCCGGCTCTGCCTCTACGACCCTGCAATGCAGAGGGACCTGCCTGAGACCCCCCGGCCCGCGGCCCCCCGGCTCCCCTGCCCACGGCCCTCCGGGGCCGCCCCTACGTTTCGCCTCCCCCGGCGCGTTTCTAGCAGAGCCGGCCGGCAGCGGCGGTGCCCGTGGGCTAGCGCGTGCGTGGGGACGCCGGGCAGGGCAGAGGGGCGAGGTGCGGGACGCGGGGGCTCCGCGGCGCTGGGAAAGGCGCCGGCGCTGCGGTTACCTGCTGGAAATTGCGCAGCAGGGGGTGAGGCCTCAGCCGCGGCTCCGCGTCATCTGCGAGCAGAGAGAAAGGTCTTAAAATCGCCAGGAAAGGAGGAAGATGGGACTGATGCACGGACAAGCGAGGGGACATGCGAGTGCACGCTTCCCTCCCATCGACGGCTGGCTCCCGGGCCACCAGCAGCTGCTCTCACGCTGCATCGGGTGCGACAGCGGTTTCTTGCATTTGTCATCTGCTCCCACGGCTGCAGCCGTCAGCTGTCGCCCAGCCCCAGCCCCTGGCTCATGGGGGCCAGCTGCCACCGTCCAGCTCTGCAGCACAGGGTCAAACCGCCTCCCAGGCCCCCGGATGGGTTTGGGACCCAGTCCCGCATGCTCGCCACGTGCAAAGCCCACGCCGGGCCCCGGCAGCAGAGCCCACCTCACCCTGCGTCTCCGCCAGCTGCCGGTTGCGAGAGTTTTGCTGGATGAGCCGCTTCATCTCCTCCAGCTCCGCGTGCTCCCGCACGTGGTGCCGCTTCAGGTTCTCCACGTGCTGGACCATCACCTCCGCCGCTCGGCTCATCCGGGCCTCCTGGGGCAGGCGGGATGGAGGGGAGGGATCAGGTCCCCAGGAGCTCTCCCCACTCTGCCCATGATGCTCTCCCAGGTCCCCAAGGACCCACGTCCCTGCGGGTCCCTCACTGGGCATATCAGAGACCGTGCTGTTCCCCCAGGCCAAGAGCAGTGCACACGCATCCCGCTCCTGCTCCCAAGGGCAGGGATGGAGTAGGGCAGATTCCTTGCACCCCGGCATTTGCCAAGATCAGGTCTGCCCAGCACCAGGAGGAGGTGGGACAGACCCCAGCCAGCCCCGGGATGGGTCTCCAAGCCACCTCCCAGCACCCTTGAAGCCTCAGCCACCGGCCGCAGCAGCGGGTCAGCACCCTCCCTCCATCTCCACCGCGGACGGGAGCCCCCGGTAACGCACGGACCTGGTGGACGGCCCCCAGCTTCTCCGCGGCGCTGGTTGCCCGCTCGATGGCTGCCGCCAGCACTGCCAGGTTGCGCTGCAGCCGCTCCAGCGTGTCCCTGCCGTCCGGGGCCGCGCAGGACAGGCCCAGCCTCTGCGGAGCGGAGGGCGAGGACGGGAGCCCGGCCGAGCAGAACCGTCCCAACCCGCCCAAGCCCCCGGAGCCCGATGCCCCAGCAGAGGCCAGGACCCCCCGGGCGGCCACCTACCTCCAGGGCAGCCCGGCACTGCCCCAGCTCCTCCTGGATGTTTTCCTCCGCCACATCCCGCGCCCGCTTCTCCACCTCGACCCGCTGCCGCAGGGTGAACATGTCGCAGCTAAAAGCCAGGGCCAGGTGGGCGAAGGCGGCCTGCGGGGCAGGAGGGTGTGAGGACAGCTCAGGGCTCCCGCGCCCCCAGGGGACACCCAGTGCTGAGACATCGCTGCCACCAAGACACAGCAGGACCCCACCGCAGGCCCTAGCGTGCTGCCAAAGATAGCTAGCGCTTACCTCTCCCCAGCGCTCATTAGCCTGATGCAAGCTGGGGACGGACCCGCGATGCCCAGCCTGAGCGAGACGCGTCCCCCAGGCAGACGCTAACGCGGGGATGGCCCCAGCCCTCCCGGTGAGGCCACGCGCCAGGCAGACGCCAGCCCTCGCTGCAGATCCCGGCTGACAAGCAGGACAGCAAAGCCTGAGTCAGCCCTGGCACGCGGAGGACAATTATTTTTATTAGCACGGCTTCTCCCACCTCCTCGTCTAAGGGCAACCCTTGCAAGCTGCAGAGCGCTCTGCGGGATTGCTGGGCACGCAGAGGACGGGCTCGTCTGGTCGTGCAAACGCAGCTGCCTCCGAACACCAACAGCGTCACCAGAAATGGTTATTGCAAGGAGGCTGCCAGGGGACTGCAGTGCCTGGAAGGAGGCCAGGAGCAGGGCACAGCTCCTGGGCGACGCAGGCTGCAATCCGGCGGGGCACCCACCTCCCTGCCCACCCCAGCCTGCCCCGGGCGGCCCTTACCTCCACGTCCTGCTCCGTCAAAGCCGCTCTGCAAAAGGAGAGCGCTGTTAGAGGCATCGTGGGGACACAGCGGGGCCTCAAAAACGCCCTGGGCCCTTGCTCCAGCGAGCGGGGCTGGCAGCGGAGGGTGCCAGCCTCCAGCAGAAGTGGGACCAAAGCGTCCTTGCCCCGAGGCCGGCCGTCCCGAGAGGGAGACCAGCTCTTGTGCAGGGGAAAAGGAGGAAAGCCCAGTCCCTGGACCTCTCTGCTGGATTCCCCACGGGCACACGCTGCCCTAGAGCCCCAACACCGCGGTCCCCGGGATGTCCCACCCTCTGGCCCTGGGCAGGAGGCAGGGCGCCGGCCGGGCTCACCTGCGCAGGCCCAGCCGCTCCAGCACCGAGAGCTCTGCGGGAAAGCTCAACAGCGGGTCCTCGGGGCTTTCTGCATCTGCGATGGGAGGCAGCAATAAGTCTGGAGAAACAGCACTCACGAAGGGGAAGAGCTCGGAGAGAGACAGCAGAGTCCAGCTCCTCCTGGGTATCCATCCGGGTGGGTTCATCCCCTCCGGCTTGGAGCAGCGCAGCCATTTGGACGTGGGAGCCGCGAGGGATCCCGGCTATCGGGTGCGACAGGGCCTGGCTGTCCATCTTGACGAGCCTCCCTTCTGCCTCCGCGCCAAGCCCTTCGCTTGGCCCTTCTCCCCCTGCCCTCCCCAGCCTGCCCCGTCTCCCACCCAGGGTCCCACGGTGTCCCCGGCACAGGGTCCCACGGGTGCCAGAGGTGCAGGACCGCAGAATTGAGGGCAAGCAGCTGTCCCAGTCCTCCCCCCGGCATCGGGTCCCCCCTTCCCCAGGTCCCTGCCAAGGGGGCTGAGCCCCACCAGGCCACCGCGCTGAGCCCAAGCTTGTCCCCAGGCACTTTGAGCCATAAAGTGGGGACACGGGGACTCGCCCACCTTCTTCCGTCCTGTCACTGTCCCCAGCGTGCACGGCCAGCTCCTGCCTCTCTGCACCTGGCACCTAGAAAAGATAAAATAAATAAATAACAACTCCCTGGTGCTGGAGAGCATCCCAAAAAGAGCAGCACCGAGCGACTGCCCACGTCGGGGAGTCCCTGTGCTGCCGGCACGGAGCAGTCCCGGGACCGGCCGTGCTGCAGCCCCCTGAACCCCCCGCGACCTCCCTCTCACCTCCTGGACGTGCTCCGCGCTCCGCTCGCTCCCAGGCGAAGCCCCCGCCGAGCCCCCCCGCGGGCCGCTCATCCTCCCTGGGGACAGAAAGGGCGGTGGGAGCCGGGCGCCAGTGTCGCCCTCCCCAGCCCGGCGCCGCTCCGCGGGAGCTCGTTGCCGAGCCGAGCCCCGGGCCAGGAGCCAGCGCAGGGACCGGGAGACGCGATTCATCCCGGGGAGCAGCTCCAGGAAGGGGATCGCCGGCGGCCTCGGAGCAGCATCGCCGGGCATCGATCGGGGCTATTAAAGCGCGGAGGGCGACCGCTACCTCCACCTGCCCGAGCCCAGCGGGAGGGGGGACCCCTCTCCCCGAGGACTGGTGCACGAAGCCCCCCCATCCCCACCTCGAGCTGCCCTTACCTTCATCCGGAGGCGCCAGGAGCCCGGGCAGCTCTACCTGCTGCTCCCTGCTGCAAAAAGGAGCCCAGGTAAATCCCAAAGAAACTCCCGTGGGAGAGGCAAGCCCATGGGGCAGCGTGCCACCCCCCCACCGCCTTCTCCAGCCTCCCCAGCAAGCCAACAGCACCCCCACCCCGGGATGCTCCCCCCGGATCCGGGTGCTTTCCGAGCGCTGCTTTGCAGCTCTGCTCCCCCCGGCACACGCGGAGCAGCCCTGGCGCTTCCCACGCCTGCCCCCTCCGTTCACCGCAGCCGGAGGATGCTGCGGCGTCCTCGCTCAGCGCCTCTCCCGCCCCGGCGAGCCAGGGACGGAGGAACCCATTCCAGCCAGGAATGAGTCACCGGCCCACAGCGGTGCTTCTCTCCGCTACATTTCTTCCCCCGGCTGCCAAGGGGACCTGGCAGTCCTGCCTGCCAGCCGGCCCTGTCGCGGGCACCGCAGCAACCCGGCTGCCGGCAGAGCCCGGGCGCCATCTCACGTCCCCGTCACGGGAACGGCGGGCCTGGCCCGGCTGCCGCATGCGCGCCCACCCTCCCAAGCTGCGCCGGGCAGGCCTTGCTGCCCCCGGACCCGGCAGCTCCGTAGCATCCCTGCTTGCCGGGGTCAGGGATGCTCCGGCACACCAGGAAGGTCCTTGCGAGCATCCGTGGGGCAAAGGGGCTGCCGCGAGGCACGGGGGCAACCAGCGCGCCCCAGCCCCACGTGCCCGGCTGGGAAAGGGGGAAGGTTTGAGGCGACAGCGTCCAAACTCTGCTCCTGGCTCCAGCAGCGAAGGCAACAGGGACTTTCCCTCTCCTCCGCCCAAGCCCAGGGGCCCCTTCCCGAGAGCGGTGACCGTGGCAGAAGTGGTCACTGCCCCCAAATGCCCCTTGGTGGCTCTGAGCAGGTGCTGCCGTACCCATCCTGCAGTCCGGGGAGCAGCAGGGCGAGCGGTTCGTGCACGTACCTCCGAGGCTCGGGGCTCGAGCGGCAGCTCCCCCTCTGCCACCGCCTCTCCGCGTGCCCCTGGGCAAGTCTCCGCGCCTCCTGCTCCCCCTTCCCAAGCGAGGCTTCTGCAAACGGCTTCATTTGCAAAGCGCTGAGGCTCCCAGGACGAGCACACCTATCATGAGACACGTATTAGCTGTGCACAGATGGGAGAACGCCTCTAAATGTTATATTTTTAAAGCATTTTCTCACCCAGCAGCAGCTCCAAGCTCCTCTGCTTAGTGTGGAGGCATCTGTGGGAAAAGAGGTGGAGAGGCCTGCTTTGATCCAGGCTGGCGCTGCTGGGGTTTGCACGGGCACAGGGAGAGGGAAACGAGGGATTTACAGCGAGCCGTGTTTCCGCACGCCGCTGCAGGCGGACTTTCCCACTTCCCCCCTCCCGTTTCACTCCCACCCTCGGTCTCCAGCAGGGCAAGATGCTTCTCCACGAGATGGTCCCTGCTGCAGAGCACTCGCTATTCGAGTCCTGGCAATAGCAGCCCCTGGAGCCTGCTGATTTTAGGAGATCTCAGGCAGCTGTACGGGCGCTCGCTCGCTGTCTTTGTTTTACGGATAGAAATACTGAGGCACGCGGCTCATCTACAGCGTGGCCTAAGCAAGTCCCCGGGCAGACAGACCTCGGGCTTCCTCGCAGCGTGACCAAACGCCTCCCCGGGTAGTTACCTGCCTCAACGGGCCACAAACAGCTGAAGGAAGACGCTGGGGCCACCCCGGCTCGGACCCGGGATGCTGCACCGTCGGGTCCCTGGGAGGGATCAAGGAAAGAGGAGATGGACGGAGCACAGCTGGACGCTCTTCCGTTAGCTGCCGGCCGCGGGAGTCTCCGTGGAGGCGAGAGCAACCGGCATCCGCGGCCGCACGAGCTGCCAGGGAACAGCTCAACGCGAGAAGGCCTTTAAAGGAGATGCGAGCCGCCGCCGCCGCGCTCCCCTCCTGCGAGCGGCCCGGAGCACCCTTCGCGGCGCCGGGGCGGGCTGAGCCGTTTTTCAGGTGGCGATGCAACCTCTGCTGCCGGGCTCGGGGCCGGATCCTGCACCCGCTCGCCCAGAGCTACTGCTGTACCCGGACAGGGAAGCCCCCGCCGCCTCCGGCGGGCTCGACGTCCGTCTCCCACGGCCTCTCCAGCACATCCAGATCTTTTTTTCCCCTGCATCCAGGCCAACCCAGTCTCCCCCGTCCAACACCTCTAAGCTCTGCCCGGGACCCCCATCCCTCCCGCCCCGCTTCCCCCCACCCAGCACCCCTGCCCTCACCCAGGCCTTTCGATCAAACCCATCGCATCCGCTAAAGCCGCTTTCTCCCCGTAATGAGCTTATGGGGAGGCAGGAGAGGCGCTCAGCGCTGCAGAGGACCGGCCGCGGGGCAAGCGGTGGCCGTGCCCAAGCCTCTGCCGCGGCAGGAGGAACGAGACAGGTCCTCGGGGTCTGGAAATCCCTTAAGCCGTCAGAGGTCAGGCAGCAAACGGCACCTCGCAGCCCCAGGACAGAGCCAGCCCGGCCTCAGGCCCCTCTGCCGAGGGCGCAGGATGCGGCCCTGGGGCAGGGGAGCAGCTGGGGAGAGTTCATCCTTCGCAGGCTCAAACAGGGACCTTGTTGGGTGCAAAAGGGGGTGGGGGTTTAAACCCCCCAAAGCTTCAGGGCTGGGTTTCCCCTCTGGGGATAAACATCTCCTGCTGAGACCGGGCCCAAAGGTGGAAGGACCAAGAAATCCGAAGTCGTCATGGGGGAAACATAGCCCCAAACCCCCATCTTGCCTTCTCTGTAACACAAATAAATAGCAACACAGGCAGCGGTGTGCACAATTAGTACCGCTTAATAACAAATTAGCGCAGCATAAGTTCACGCTGCAAATAGAGATGGGGCTTGCTGGCAGCGGGACATTCAGGGGAAGCGGCTTTGCCCCCGAGCAGGCAGAGCTGCAAGAGGAGGTGCCGCAGGGATGCTCAGCGCCGGCCGTGCTCGGGCCACACCAGTGCCGAGGCCGGTACCTCCGCGTGCATCCGGCCGGAGGCAGCGAGCACAGGTGCCGCGAGGAAGAGGGAAGCCAGAGCGGCAGAGCTTCCCCCCGCGCCGAGCGGCGGCTTCCCCAGGCGCTCGAGGAGCCTGCCAGCTGACCAGGACGGACCTCGAAATGCAGATGAATTCTTCAGGCATGAAGTCAAGCTTGCATAACCCCTACCAGTCGCATCGGGGCTAGCCAGCCTCCGCGGTAGGAAGGGAGTCCCCAGCCGAGGGAAAGACCTTTCCTTCTGGCCGAGATTCAGCGGAGGGAGCCCGGGCGCCCGATGCCGCGCCACCACTCCCCCCCCCCCCCCCCCCACACACGAGGGGCTGTTTGCGCCCACCCGCACAAACAAAACATTTTATCACTCGATCGAGTGCCGTTTCCAGCCAAGCACAAGCTCTCTCCTTTAACGCGCAGCCTCGCGAAGCAGCACACCGCAACGCCAGCCCCAGCCCACCCGCGGGAGCAGCACCCTGCCCCGGGCTGAGCCCTGTGGCCGCAGCGCCCCGGGCTCGCGAGCCGCTGCTCCGGGCTCCCGGCAAGCTGGAGCCTTGCACAAAGTTGCTCGACGGGACGTGCAGACCGAAGGACACCGTCGCTTTTGTCTCCCACGCCAGAGAAGGGCTTTTCTGCTCAAAAGCTCTTCCAGCCCCCCTGCACACACACACACTGGTACCAGTGACTTGCTCCTTTCTGCAAACCATCGTGTTCAAAGAGTCTCTAAAAGCATTTGCTAAAACCCCTGGGTGCTCCCCCCCTTTTTAAACCAGGGAGCATCTAAATCACAATTACAATCTAGATACTATAGGGGTTTTAAACAAGCAAAACCAGCCCAGTTCCCCATGCACCGACCTGTTCAGCGGAGACAACGCAGACGAAACAAGAACCTGCCGGGAGCTGCCGCGGCTCCGGGTTCGCCCCTCGCGGCCCTTCCAGCAAGGCCCCCGCCGGCGCTGCGGCCGCCTACCGCCGCGGCATCTCCCCGGGCGCCTCCTGAAGCTTCCTGAACTTGCTCGCGGACAGCGGAGACTGCGGTCATCTGGATTAGCCACTTGTCGGCTTGGAAAGAAAGCTGCTCAGACCGACGCTGGCAGCTACTGCTGATGCGGCAAACGTGATTTATGAGGTCTGTGCAGGGGGCCCAGTCCTGCAACAAGCACAAAACAAAACCCCGACCCTCGGCCAAATTCACCTTCCCCGGCCCTGATCTCCCCAGCTGACAAGTGCCCGGCAGCTGCCGGACTGCACGGGACGCTGTTATGATTAAAAGGTCACTGACAAAACAAAAACAACAATGAAAAAGCATGTTTGCTTCTTCTGGTTTAGTTTTAAATTCCAGGCTGAAATATGAGCCTGCTGTCTACTAAGCCTCTCCCCCAAGCAGTTCGGTCTCGTGTCTGGACCAACTTTCAGTGCAAAACTGTCAGTGCTGGAGTGCTGGGGGTTACACGCACCTGAGTGGCAGCTCATCACTGAAATTCAGTCACCTCCAGGGTGAAACAGGGCAGCTGTTTAACCATTGCTGCAGGAAGGGCCAGAGCAGCTACCATGGCTCGGGCAAGGCAGCAGCTCCTGTTGGGAGGGGGCAGCCCCGCACGGGGGTTGCACCATTTCCAGGAAAGCAGCTGTGAGTTTTAGACCTTTGCAACAAGGTGTTGCACAGCCCGAGGCGGCTCCTACACGGCTCCATCCCGCAAGCGGCACTGCCTGGTGTCCAACGCCTGCGGATGCAGCAGTCACGTCCCTCTCCCACCCACCGGAGACTCTCCGGGGTCTGATAAAGGCACCAGCGGGTGACTGGGGTAGTGGAGAGAGACCGTGTTTTCATGAAACTGGTTCAAAAGTTACTGTGGGAGGATGGGGAAACAACGTAGAGGATATCACCCACGCTATTGCATAAAATTCATTTCCTTAAAAGAAAACTACTGGTCCAAAAAGGGAGTTCCCCTCTCCACCATTAAGGACATAAGCCTCTATAAACAGAAGAGGAAGCAGATAAGGAACCACTCACAAATCTCTAAATAAGCCAGGTCAAAAACATACACTGCTGCACACATGCAGCCAGAGGACGCCCTCTGCAAGCCAACGCTTCAGGCCTTTCGCCTCCCCAGCACCTCTCATAAATCAGGCCCTGCCCAGGGGACCAGCCCAGGACAAACCAGCTCTAGATCTCCACTCGTGGATAAAGCTCTGCTGAACTATAAAACCTGGATGATACTTTATGACACTTCCACCTCTTTGCGCTGTCTGGGCTGGATTTTAAAATTCTTGGGAGGGTTAAGCAGAGCCTAAGGGAAAGGATTTGGGGAGGGTGTTACAAACCACCACCTGAACAAGCTGTATCCTCCCAGCATGTCCAGGAGCTCCAGGGTTCACTTCAATTCTCACAACACAACTATTACCTTGCACGTCCCCCACGCCACAGAGGACCCTATGGCACACGACAAGCCGCAGCCAGGAGCAAAGACACAGCTAAGAAGTCTCTTCACCCAAGCCAGCTTCCCAACAGGAGAACAGGAACCTGCCTTGGGCTTTGCAAGGCCAAGCCCTGCCTGGCTCCTGCTGCTTGCAAAACCACGTAGGCTGGCCCCAAACGCAGCTCCCGGGAACTCCAGGTGAGCTGGAAGTGCAAGTTGCATACGGCGCGTAGCAGCTGGGAAGAGCCTGGCAAAGTGAGACAGCCTGCTAAAGAAACCAGTGAGCAGCTATAAAACTGAGCACCCCATAAAGACGAGATGCACACTACAGCTGGGTGATTTAAAGCCATTTATTGCTGCCCAGAGGCGCTGGGGCTTCCCCACGGTGCTTGATATATAACACACGCACGTTCAGCCGGTTTCTTCTTCAGCAAGGATGTCGCTGGCCAGGTGAACACCAGAGACAAGTCCGTCCTCCGTCACCTTCACGTGACCGCCAGCCACGGGTGGGCAGAGCACCCGGGGACAAGGACGCCGAGGTCGCTTCTGGTGGGAGAGGCTTTGCAGGGAAACGGCCATGACTGCAGCCTGCTGCCTAATAAAGCCAGAACAGCAGGCTCAGACCTTAATGATCAGGGCACAATGTCTATTTATGTCGCATTATGGGCAGCCCTACAATAGCTTCAAGGGGCCTGGCCACGAAGACGCTGGCATGCAAATAGCATCAACAGTTTGGCGCTCTTGAAGCTTCTTTCCTCCAGCTAGCGCAGACTTTGAAGCATCATCCGTCCGCCGTCACCTAAAATAGCTTAAGGGACTCGCTGTGAAGAGATCTCTGCTCTCCCTGTTAAAAGCATCACTTAATGCTTCGGAGTTTCATTCCCCAGCTGGGTCTCAACGTTAACAAGGTTTCCCGAGGGAAAGCGCCATGGTGGCCGCCTCACACGGAAACGCGGGACACAGGTGTCTCCTGCGGCCGCAGGGGAGAAGGAGACTCATGGTGGAAAATTCAGGTTTACCAGCTCTTCGCCTAAACCCCAGCACCCCACGTTAAGTTACAAGCTTTCCTTTCCCTACCAAAAACTGCCATCAGTCACTAATTTTCCCCTATGCAAATTAAACTGAATTATGGCGCTTCTGCCTGGGGTTTCCCTCGAGGACGGCAATCGGACGAAGCCCGGGAGCGTCAGAGACGGAAAGAAATGAAGATCCAAGGGTGAAAGAAACAAGATTTGTAAATCCCATGGTTCAGATTAAAACCCAGCAGATCAACGCAGCAGTGCCCAGAAACCAGTTTATCTGCCAGGCAGAGCGGTCGCTGTGCACAAACCTGCCATTTTTGTCACGCTTCCCTCCAGCCACTATAAAATTGCAACGGTCAATTAAACCTAACTATCATCGCCTTCCCACAGCCTCCCGCCGATTTCCGCCTTGATTCAGCAACGTGCTGAGGACATGATGGATCGAGGATCCATGAACGCGGCCAAGCAACGCTGCCGTTTACCAGGCCCCGGCACAGGAGCGGCTCAGCATGAGGGGACGAGCCCGCTCAGCGCAGATCAACTGTTTATTATTTCTGTCCCAACCGCTCCAGTTACCGCAGCCCGAGAACATCTGACACTCTCTGCCCTTCAGCACCAGCTGCCGAAAGCCGCCGACAGGCCCCGGCCCGCAGCAGGGCTGCCGCGCCCTTGCGCCTCCGCAGCGCCCCCTGCGCCGCCATCTTGGGAGAGGCGGGAGGCGGCGCCATCTTGAGCGTGGCAGCGAGGGAGGCGGGAGGCGCCATGTTGAGCGCGGCGGGGCGCCCATGGCGGCGAAACATACGGTGTCACCGCAGCACGGGGCGGAGCTGCCGCGGCAGCCGCTTTAAGCGCGTTTTCACCGAGGTCCCTCCCGTCCTCCCCGCCTACCTCGTAGCACCCACGGGGGAAGCTACCACAGCCTGGGTTGTGGCAGCGCTGGGAAACGGCCCCCTCATGCCAACCGCCCCTCCCAGCCCAGCTGTGCCCGTAGCAAAACCCTCCAAATTCAGGCCTTTCTCAGGGCCATCTACCAGGAAACCACACTAGAAATTGCACAGGACACACGAGACACCTGCTTGCTCATGGCACAGCTTCAGATATGGCTTTTAGAGATAACAGAGGGAGACCAGGAAAGGGAAAAGGCTCAACAGCAGCCGAGCCCCATCCAGGCTCCTAGAGACAGACCGGACCCAGCGAAGCTTGGAAACGTATTCAGTGTTTAAGCACAAAACCCCTCATCTTCAAGCCCAAAAGAGCACAGCAGGCCGGAGTTGTGTCACGCCACCGCAGACCGAACTGCGGGAACTACAAGGGGCGTCCGCTCACTGCGCGCCCCCTCGCCTCGGTTTCCTCCCAGCGACCGCCACGTCGCAGGCTCCATGGGGCTCGGCCGCAAGGGGCGGTTGTGTAGGTCCTCAGCAGAAATGCGGGCGTAGCACGTGCCCGCATCCCACGCGGCTGTCGGGGCCCGGTCCTGGAGTCCCCACTACGCTGGCGCGCGACGCCAGCGAGGGAGGCCCGCTGCAGCCGCTGCCTCGCTAAAGCGCGTCCGCTGCACAAGGAAGCCGGCACCAGTCTCCCTTGCTGCTCCCCTTCACTGCCATCACCTGGAAGGAGGAGAGAAATCAGATCTCCCAGGAACAGGGAAACCCATCCCAGGTTCCCTCTAGCACACTTTCTGCTGGCATCTCAGCAGTGTCCCATCACACACCGGGAAACAGGAGGGCAGAGATGCTCCCATCCCTGCTCCAAGCCTGCCCAGTCCTACGGAAGAGGATGCATTTCTGCATTTTCACCTGGGAGGTGCTTCTTCCAGCAGAGCCTGCAGCGATTTCTTCAGCACCGCGTTGCTCTGGCCCAGAGCGGCAGACAGACGGCTCCGATGGGCTGCTGTGACCTGGGAAGGAGAGGAGCACAGTGCCGAGACCCCGCTCGCCGCTGAGGCTCGTAGCACAGCCGGTGCTCTCCATTTCACTCCCGGCAAGCGTTGCTACCTCCTGAAGAGCAGAGCTGCATTCCTAGGAGTCTACCTGAGACCCAGGCCCAGCTGTCAGGAGTGGTCCAGCTCACTCATCTGGTCTGCCACACCCAGAGCCTCGGAAAGCCCAAATTCAGCACCTAGCTTTAAATGCTGCTCTTACTCACGTGGCTTTGGTACAAGGTGAGCACGGCCGTCACCAGCTTGGCATAATTCAGTGACGTGGCAAAGGCTGGGGCCTGCCGGCACAGAGTGAGGACCAGGAGATCGAAGAGCTCAGGGGGCAGCACCTCCTGGAAGAGAGGCACACGCAGGGAGAAGAGGCCCTCGCTCCAGCGCTCTGAGCGCTGCTGGGGTCAGCAAGGAAAGCTGGGGGACGAGGGCAGGGGGTCCGCTCACCTGCCTCCCCAGCACCGCCTGCACAACCGGCAGGAGCCTCTCTGACAAAGGCACCTCCAGGACCTGGCTGCAAAGGACCATAAAGACGACACACAGTTGGGCTGCGAGGGTTGGATGTGGCGCATCGCTTGCAGCCATGCTGGCTCTCCCCAGTGGCCGGAGCCAGGCAGGCCTGAGGCAGGCGCGAGGGCACAAGCAAACATGCTCTGCTCCTGTATTCCTTTACCTCAACACCAGTCTCACATACTCCGGCTCCAGGCACTCCTCCACCAGCTCACACACCAGCTTGGTCTGCTCGGGGCCTGCAAGGGCAAAGCAGAGGGGCAGAGCCTCCAGAGGCTGCCAAATCCAAAGGGATGTGCCCAACCCTGCCCAGCACCCCCTCACCCACGGGGGTATGACCTAGTCAGGACACCCAGAAATCAGGCCCCTTCTAGAATTTGGGAGAATTCAGTTTCCTTTGTCCACCTGCAGCAAGGGTTTAATTGCCACCAGTCCCCATCAAAGGGAGATGCTGCCCTTCAAGGATTCATGCAGACTCTTCTCGTACAGAGCCACCCCTGGGGGCGGTTTCATCCCCAGAATTAGCAGCTGGCAGGAAGCCCCAAGCCTGTGGAGGGATGGCAGCTTCCCTCCAGGAGGGCCGTTGCTGGAAATCAGCTGTGCTCCCCATCCCTGTTCATCTCAGGCATCTGTAAACCCATCTCCCACCCTAACATCCAAGTGTTCACCTTTCCAGGTTAAACGAGCCCTCTGTAGTTCCTAATGCACATTTTAGGTGATAAACACCCCTCGAGAGACTGTACTTTGCAGCTAGAGCTTCCCTTCCTGCTGGATGGAGCCACATGCAGCCCACAGCCTCTCTCCAGCTCCTTCAGCTGTTCCCAAAACAAGCTGCATCTCTTCCGAGAGCGGCTGAAAGGAGAGCACGAGCCCAGCTCACCTTCCCCGGGCTCCTGCAGGATTGGAGCTACCAGGACTCGGCAGAAGGCCTGGGCGTACTTGGAGCAGAAGGAAGCCAGGGCAGCCATGAGGTGGCGGGAGGGCGGCTGGGTGAGTGCCAGCACCTACGGACAGAGAAAGCAGGGGATCAGGATGGGGGCAAGGGAGACACGACCCAAAACCTCTGCCAGGGCACTTACTCGCGTGAGGAAGAGCTGCTCTGCCAGGATGGCCGCGCTGGTGTAGCTGAGATCAGGGGTGAGAGCCAGCAGCCAGGTGCAGAAACGCACCAGGAGATGTTCCGGGCAGGTGGAGAGCTGCAGGAAGGAGCACAGCCCCTCGAGCTGGTGGGCGCAGAGAGGACAGGGAGGTTAGGGCCAGCAGCAGGCCCTTCGCAGCACCGGGCACCCAGCGGCCCATCCCAGAGGTTGCTGCCAGGATGCTAACGCTCACCTGGCCAGGAGAGCAGTCGTTCAGGATGCGCAGCTCAGGTGGGACGCTCAGCTCCGGGTGCTGCAGGAAAACGCACTCTTTGGGTAACAGATCTCCGTCAAATAAACCAAAACACAACTCCCGGGTTTGTTTCCTCCTTACTGCCTCCCAGCACTGACTCCCCAGCACAGTCACTGCTGCGCTACTCATCGTACAGTGACACTTCGCAAGTTGGACATAGGTATCAGCACATGAGCTCAAGGGAGGTAGCAGCTGGGCTGTCTTTTGATGCCCCTCCAGGCCTTCCTGGAGGCCCTGGGATGAGCCAGCTTAGACCATCTGCTCCAAGGAGAGGCAGAAGCAAACACTTACGTTGGACTCCATCTGCAGCAGCATCTTCAGCCTTGGCCCATGCATCTGGGGAAAACGAGATGAAGGAACAAAAATCAGATTTTAAAGGAGAAATAGGTGCCCTGGCTGGAAGACAAAAGCAAATCGCTCTGGCGGAGCATTGCTGGCTCATTTTACTTCCCCGATTTCCATGAAAAGGACAGTAGGAGGCCAATTAGAAAGTCAGCTAATGACATCGCTGATTTGCAAAGCAATTTCCCACATCATTTGGTTTTGAAACTGAGCAACATGGCTATATGCACCAGCCCTGTATCACCCACGTTTTGAAAGGGAAGGAGAGTAAAAAAACAAAACAAAACACCACAACACACCCACGCAACACAGCCCCACCACAACTGCCGTTTGCTGTCAGTCTCAGCTCGGCTCCCTGTTCACGAGGCTGCTGCAGGCGATGGGAGGATGCTCCCAGGGCCACATCCACCTCTCCAGCAGCGCTGTGCTGGGCAGGGCAGGGTCAAGAAACCAAAGGGATTTGAAAGCCGCTCAGTACCTGGAGAAAGGACTGGATCTCTGCTGCCAGCTCCGCCTGCGAGTTCTGCCTGGCTTCGCTCGGCTCCACGGCCGCATCCTGCTCAGAGCTTTCCGGAGCAGACCCAACTGGGCTCTGAGCAGATCTGTTCCTCACTGTCTCCCCAGGCAGCTCCTCTTGGGGTCCTGGGAGGTACAGGTCAAATCCAGCCTCTTCCAGCAGCGGCCTTTTCCCATGCTTCTCCTCTTTCAACTCCAGGCTCTCTTCTGACGCTTTCTTGCGTTTCCCACCTTGAAACACAGAGTCAGCCGTGTCCTGGGCAGGGCTAGGCCCTTTGCTGACGCACCAGCTCAGTCTCCTCTGCCCTTCTGGTTTGCTCTGGGCATTGCCCGCGATTTTCTGGCAGAGGCATCGAAGCTGCTGTTGGCACGCATCTGTCAGGGCGGCAGGGGATGGGGACCTCTCCTCTCCCCCCAGTCCCCGCCGGAGCAGGTCTCCCAGCGTCCGCACCCAGGGATCCGCACCAGGGTGCTGCCTCACGGCCTGAAGCAGCCGGCTGAGGCCATCCCGCGGCACCGCGGCTTGCGCCACGTGCAGCAGAGAGAAGAGGTTCCTTTGACACACGACGGGGAGAAGCAGCAGCAGCGGCTTGCTAAAGAAGGGGAAAGAGGGAGAGACACGTCAGAGCAAAGCCCAGCAAGGCTCCGAGTCCTCGTGCGTTAACTTGTCCTATGGGACCACGTCTAAGTGGGCTAGAACATGACAGGACACAGCCAATGCCTGTACAAGCTTTTTGCAGATAGGACCTGCAAGAACAGGCCTCCTGCCAACATCCTGGCTTCCCAGTTTGACCACTGCACTGGAGGGAAGAGGATGCATGTTGCAGAATTGGGTGCCCAACATGCGAAACCACCCACACCGCCCTGGGAAGCTCCCAGGAGCTTTGGAAACGTGGCCAACTCACACAGCCAGGGTCTTCTCCGGCCCCTCCAGCGTGGGCTCCTCCGAGCACAGGGCTGCCATGAAAGCCTGCCAGGAAAACGCCTGCCCCGGTCCCTCGCTGGCCTGGCCACGCTGCAGCGATCGGAGAGCAGCCAGAGTCCCAGATGAGCCTGACGCCAGCGCGTGGAGCAGGAGGCGGGATGGCTTGTCGAACCGCTTCAGCCAGGGCCGCTCCATCGCTGCAGGACTACCAGGGGGGCTTGGCGGGTCAACTGCAGGAAAAACGAGGAGAGGCCGATCTGGGTCACAGCAGAAAGGGTGCAAGGAGGACCAGTACATCTGGGACCTGGTGGATCTTCAGGTGGTTGCCCTTATCCTGCTCCCAGCTGGGGTGGCCACAAGCACAGTTTATCACCCAAGGATGCAGGAGCATTACTGGGCTGAGGACTGCAGCTGTGCCCAAGGACTGAGCACTCCCCCAAGCCCTCTAAAATAAAAACAGCACATCACAGCTTCCCCATTGCTAATTCAAAGCTCACCATTCGCAGCTATTCCCATCGGCGCCTCCTCTCCCAGGGAGCGCAGGGCCCTCCTGCCCCCCTCGTCCTGGGGGGGCAACCCGGGTCCGCAGCACCGGGTCTGCAGCACCGGGCTGGCCGTGCCCGGTCCCGCAGCGACCGTCCCCGGGGCGGCGGCACCCACCGGGGCGGCGGCAGCTCGGGCCGGGCCGGGCCCCGCACGCTGCTCCCCGCCGCCGCCGCCGGAGCCTCCGCGCCGCTTCCGCGCCCGTCGCGTTTCAGGCGCGCTCGGCGCGCCGCGTATGCAAATGACATGCAAATTAGCCCGTATGCAAATCAGCCCTTAAAGGAACCGCAGGCTCCTCCCCCAGGAAGGAGCGCCCCACACAGCAGCTTTACGCAGAGCTCCTTTTATTTCATAGTTTCCACGCTTGGCTTAAAAAGGCGGTTAAAAACAGTACAGCACAGCTGCCAGCCGCACCGGCATTAAAAACATCCCCCCCCCCCACCAGCACCCACCCCCACCCTGCAGCCCCCCAGCAAGGCACCCCCCTGGCACAAGCACTGCCCTGCCAAGGGGAGGGGGGAGAAGGGGACAGTGCCCCCATTGCCAAGGACCACTGCAGCCCCTTTGCCCCCTCGCCTTCGTGGGGAGGACATGTTTGGTCCCCCATGGGTGGGAGGTAGCCGAACAGCAGCGTCCACATCCCACCGAGCAGCCAGGGACGCCCCGGCCCACACAGAGCCACCGAGGCGGTGGCCGCAGGCAGCTGAGCACTGCAAAAGGAGATTCTGGGAGGGGAAGCAAAGGTTTTGTCATCGCAGAGCATCAGGACCCGCGGGGCGTCCCAGAGGGCCTAGTCGGAGTCGCTGAAGTCCGTGAAGAAGCTCTCCTGGCCGTAAGGCGGGTACCGGCCGTTGGCCTCCATCAGGGCCAGGGCGAATGCCCACTCGAGGATGCAGAGCTCCTCGTCCTCCTCGTCCGAGCTCTCCAGCAGAGCGGGGTCGAACTCCTGCAACACAGGACAAAGTTTGCTCCAGCCCCGGAGGACAGATGGGCCCCGAGCCGGGGGCGCTGCCCACTTACAGCCGGGATCCTCGGCCGCCGCTGCTTGTGCCGAGAGGTCCGGCCAGCCGGGAACTCGTGCAGGTAGATGCAGTCCGACTTGAACGGGCAGCGGCCGCGGCTCCGGACAAAGAACTTGCACCTTCTTTTCCTAGGAGATTTGGCAGCATCGTTACAAGCTCGGGGGCAGAAAGAGCACAGGCATCGCCAAGACGCGCTGCCGGGCACTCACCCCATCCGGGCCTTGAAGGATTGGATCAGCTTCTCCTTCTCATCTGCCTCCGAGACCCAGTATTTGTGGGGGATGTAGTAGCCGGAGGTGACACGGCACTCGGGGCAGGCCCTGGGAAAAGGCGACACGTGCAAGGGGTCTTCCAAGCCCGGGGAAAGCGAGGGGAAAGGAGCCCCAGGAGGAGGGCACAGCCCGAGAGCCTTGGTGGCCTCCTCCAGCACCGGGGTCCCAGCACCACTGAGCACGAGAGGGTGAATTGCTCCCGAGCATCCCCATCCCTGCAGCCCCAGGGGGATCTACGGGAGCGGGTCGGGCCCCCGAGGGGCGGCCGGCCGCGCGCTCACTTGATGACGGCGGTCTGGAAGTCCTGGCTGCGGCGCCACGTGCGGATGCAGCCCAGGCAGTACGCGTGGCCGCAGTTGGGGAGGATGCCGAAGAGCCGCTCCTCCGGCAGCGCCTTCTCGTACACGCGGTCCATGCAGATGCCGCACACCACGGCCTCGCTCCGCGCCCTCCGCGCCGCCTCCGCGGCGGCCTGCGAGCAGAGCCGCAGCGTTTTGCAACCGGCCTGGTGCTGCCCCGCTCCGAGCCCCCAAACCCCCCCCCGCTCACCGCGGGCCCAGGACGCCTGAACCCCCATGCACGGCCACCGATGCAAAACCCCGAGCCCACCTCTGCGTGCTGAGCCCCCGTCGCCGTCTCCGCCTCTCCCACGCCGGAGGGAGCCGGCCGCCGTCCCAGCGCTCCTGGTTTGCGGCCTGAGGGCAGGAGAGCTCTCAGAGGGGAAAAGCCCATCCCGCCCCACCACCGAAGACCCCCGGCTGCCCGCAGGGTTTAGCAGCGTAGCTCCCCACCCCGCAAAGCTGCTGGAAGGGCTTCACGCAGCCCCAGCTGGGGCCGCCTGGGAGACGGAGGAAGGAGCAGTTGGGCAAGGACAGACACGTGCGTTGGACGCCCACCACCCCCGGGAGCCTCGGCCCAGCCCCACGTTCAGTCCGGCACCTACCTGAGGCCCCCGGAGCACACGCAGGGACGAGTTCTCCGTCAACAGCCTGGTCGGGGGCATCATCAAGCGCTGGGACATTCTCCTTGTTCTCCTCCTCCTCCTCCAGCTGCACGCTCGGGAACCTGGAGGTCGGCTGCGTCGCGCTGGGCTCGGCCAGGGCTGAGCGGTGCCTGGCTCCCCCCCAGCTCCGGGCCAGCACCTGGGGCAGGCAGGCGACCTCCGAGCCCTGCTGGCCGGGGGGCATGGGGGGCTCTGGGCCCCATCGGCTCCCCGCCGGCTCCTCTTGGACGTGCTGGTAGCTGGAGGAGCCCAAGGACACACATGTAGAAGGGTGCGTTGGCTCAACGCAGCACCCCTGCCCATCCCCGCAGCATCAGGCCTGGCCACCCCCCCCCCCAAATCTCAGCCCCCCCGCCCCGCAGCCTCACCTGCAGCGCTCTCCGTAGCTGCAAAACCCGCTCTGGAAGTACCTGCAGATCTGGGCCGACTTTCTGTCGTGGGCGAAACGGCAGCTCTGGCCCCATCGGCAGGAGCCGCGGGCAAAATTCCTGCAAGCCGGAGAGGCCCGCATGGATGGGGGCCGGGGCCAGCACCCGCCAGCCCTGCACCCCCCCGGCCACCCCGAAACACAGGGCCCAGGTGTGACCCCCCCCACTGGGCTCCAGCTGGATGGGGCTGCATTTTGGGAGCCCCCAGGCTGGTGCCTCCCCCCCTCCCGGGGACCGGCCGAGCAGCTGCTCCGGAGAGCAGAGCCCAACAGGGCGGGGGGCGCCCCGCGCCTCCCCGCCCCATCCAGCCTTATCTCCCTGCTAATTGCTGAGCAAACGACGGCCAGGCCGGGGCTGGGCCGGCTGCTGGGGCCGGAGCAGTTTCAGCAAAGCCTGGGGGCACGAAAGGCAGCAGGAGCCCTTGGCCGGGGGGGTTGCAGCGAGATGGGTGCCCCAGGGACCCCCAGCCCGGGGGGGGCAGCCTGGACAGACGGACAAGCTCAGTCACCTGCGACCCTGCACGGTGAAACCCTCAGCCAGGGGAAGGGGGCTCCGGGGGCACCACAACCCACCTCGGCCCCCCATGGGGGGCTCGCAGCCCGTCCCCAGCCCGTGGCCCCCGGCAGCCATGCCCGGCCCCCCCAGCCCTACCTGCACAGGGGTCTCGGGCGGCCCCCCCCGGCCCTGAGCGCCCCTGATGCCACCAGCAGCCCCGGCTCCATCTCGCAGCCAGCAGAGTCGAGGGGGCTGGGAGCCCTCCCGGGGCTATTTATGGCCCGGGCTGGGCTGGGCCGGGTGGGAGCCGCGGGTCCCACCCAGGTGACCCTCACCCGCCCGCCCAGCACCTTAACCCTTCCCCTGCCGGCTCCCCTCACCCAGCCACGAGGCTTGCTCCATCCACCCGCTTCGGGGAGGGGGATGCAGCGGCATGGGGTGAGGTGTCCCCGGCGGACCCCCGCCCCAGGAGGGGGCCAAGGCTGGCCCAGCCTCGCAGGGAGGCCAAAGGCAGCTTCTTCCCCCCCCCCCCTTTAGCAGTGCTAACTTGCTGTTTGCTCAGCCAGGGAGCCGCACAACGTACAGCGCCTTGCACCGCACAACGTACAGCGCCTTGCACCGTGCGGCCTGCTGCTGGACGGAGGGACCGTCCCCGGCGCTCCGGGCTCACACGAGCTCCAGCCTGGCTGGGATTTCCCTGGGCCAAGCCTGCGTGAGCAGCGCCCAGCTCCCGTCCTCGTGGCACAGACGCAAGCGGCACAGAAACCCCAGCAACCCGGGGCCAGGTCGCACCGGCAGCCCCGGCCCCGGCGGCCCCCCCGTGTTTTATTGCCGTTGAGACGAGGGGCCGCCGCAGCCCATGCCCTGCCGCAGCTTTGGGACCGTCCGGCTCCACCTCGGACCCTCTCCTGATCCGCAAGCGGAGGAGACGCCTGGCACCTCGGTGCGGGTGGGTGAAGCAAGGGCCGTGGCAGGTTTTGGGGAGGAAGCTCCCGGCTCCAAGGCTGAGCTCTTGCTTAAGACCGGCTCTTGTTGCCTTTAGGCTCGACGGCGAACGCTGGGAGAAAAACCCCACCGGCAAGCCCCGGGCGATCACGGTGCTCCCCGTCGTCTCCGCTGGAAAACCGCCCCGAGAGCAGCCCGGTGCCGAGGGAAACCCCCCAGAGAGGCTGGCAGAGCACCAAAAAGGTTCTTAAATATTTAGTTCAGATTTATTTAAAGTCAAGTCAGTCTGTGGACGCTATTTATATTATTAAAAACACTTGGAGGTTTGTACTTCTAGCAAAAATATACATTTCAGGTTGAGGGTTGTTACACTGTCGGGAGATGGGGAAGAGCAAAAAGTTCCTCAGGCGACAACAGCGCGAGTCCCGCGGCGCCGGGACCACGGGGACGAGCGGGGCCGCCGGGGGCTCGGGAAGGGACAAATCCGTGACGGTGCCGCACGCACCCCCCTGCAACTCCTTCCACGAGGGGACTTCAAAGTGCTTTAGCGACGCTAATCCGCAGAGGGCCTCCCCCCGGCCCCGCGGGGCAGCGAAGGGAGAGGGGCTCTTTGGGACGGAGGGCAGGGAAACCGAGGCACGGCGCGGGTGCAGAGCCGCTCTGCCTCCGGGCGGGTTTTGGGATGCCGCGGGAGCAGCCGGCCCCGCGAGGCGGAGGGGGAGCACGGCGCTCCCCCCCTTCGTGTTTTAAAGGAATTATTGCACCAGGGAAATCCACTACCCTGAAGAGGAGCAAAAATAAAATCAAAATGACTAATGAAATCCCACGAGGCCCCGGGGGGTTATCAGTACTTTAATAAGGCTGCTCAGGACACGCAGGACCGCGAGCTGCAGGTGGTGAGTGCTGCTTCTTAGGTCACCAGCTCCTGTCCCCTCCGGGAGCAAGGGCGACGCGGCCCCGGTGCCGGGCTCCCCCCCGGGTGCCTTTCACTACTGCTGCTGAAGCGGCGAGGTGAAGCCCCGGCGCTGGGTGATGGGCTCAGGCAGAGCCCGAAGCCTCAAGGCCGCCCCGGCGCCCAGGGGGAGGGCACGGCCCGTCCGGCCGCGTCCCCCCGCCAGGCTCCACGGGCCGGGAAGTCCCTGGGTTTGTGGCCGTCCCATCCTCCCTCCCCCTTTACAAATCCTTGGCTTTTATACTGTTTTACAGCTCTTTGCAACGAATGTTTGAATTAATCCTCACGTGGCTGCTGCGAGGGGGAGGGCAGGCGACAATCTGGCTCCCTTTTACAGACGGGGAAACTGAGGCAGGGCAGTTAACAGGCAAGTGAAAGGCCACGCAGAAAGCTGGGGGCAACGCCAGCCCGGCCTGCCGCGATTCGGGTCCCCCGCTCTCCCCAACGCTGCCCTCCAGCTCTCGCGGGGCTGCTCTGCTGGCGCGCCAGCCCGGAAAGCGTGGCATTGCCGGAGCCGAGCTCTTCCGCGGCCCCCCCGGGCCGGGGCTGCCACGTTCAACGTCAAGGGCTCTGCCTAGGGCCGGGGGAGCTGGCCCTGACTCTCCGAGGGGAAGAGCAGCCCCTCCGTGCCGGTGCTGCTGGAAGGCTTTTCCTTGCCCTGGCACGAGCCCCTCGGAAACGGGGCACCAGGACCGGGGCCACGCGGCGCGTGCTGGCACACCGAGGGCTCCCGCACGTCGCTCGTGGAAGGCAGAGATCACACGATTCTCACTGGAGATACGAATACGCCATACAGCGAGGGGGGACTGCAGCTGAGGGTCTCTTCTGCTAGAACAGCTGTACCCGTCTTCAAATACTTTCCCTTTTCTTTGGAAAAGAGAGAAACTTCCTATCGTTACACTGTCCTAGACTTCACGGCTCAGGACTAAGTCTTCAGAGTGCAATACAAAAAGAGAATAAAGATACGCTGTAAGTGCTGTTGCTGGCCCTGCCGGATAACCACCACGCTCTGGTCTCCTAACAACCGGAGCATCCCCGCGCCGTTCCCAAGCTGCCGCAGGAACCCCACCATCCGTGGCACGTAAACCAGCTGGCTGCTCCAGAGGCAAGGCGGAGCAGCCGAAGGGCAGGGCCACAGTAACGGAAACAGTAGCTTATGATTTGCCTTTGCAAATTTGTTAGTGTGTGTTAACAGAAGCCCTGGCCTACCAGGTGGCAGCTGCAAAATCCTATGGCGTCTCGTCCTATGTACCGTACGTCAGCGACACGTAGAAAAGAGTTTCCAGTAGAAGAAACGGAAGACATGGGGAAGGGTTTTCTTTGTTTTTGTACAAAGAGTCTTGCTGGGAATCCATGGCTTCGATCGCTCATAAATAACAGGTCCTTAGTACATGTCCTTGTAGATCTCCTGCAGAAGCGGGTGCAGAGATGTCTCCGTCTCCGTCTTCTTGATCTTCTGCACCAGCTGGGCGTGCTCCGTCACCAGTTGCCGCAGGTCGGCCATCTTCTGCAGCAGCTTGGGGAAGAGGTACTGAGCGTCCGGATGGTTGCTCTGCAGGTGAAACTCCAGCGCTCGGAGGATGTTGTCTTGTATCTCCTCCACCTGCTTCACGTTCATCAGGCCAGGGCGGTCTGTGGGAGGGGAGAGGCAAGTAGCCATGGGGTGGCATAGCCCTCCGAAGCACACGCTGCTCCCAGAAAAACGGAGGCAGGGACTGTAACCCACCCACCATCGTTCTAAGCTGGTCAATTAGACAAGGGGGAAAATGTTTGTCCTCGGAAAACTCATCCCACAGCAGCATATGAGGAAGGGGATGCCAAATCTATGCTCCTCGTTCTTGGTCCAAGCTTCCTAGGCGTCACCACTACAGTGAAGCTTTGGTTTCAAACTGTTCAGTCCTTCTCTCGTCCCCCTAAGATACTCCTGGCCTCATCTGGGCCAGCAAATCATCTGCCAAACTGCAGGGTCAGCTGCAGACCAGCCACCCCAGCCCAGCCCCGCCCCAACCCCCCCTAAGCGAAGAAGGACTTTTCCTGATGCTCAAGCAACTGAGAGCACCCACTCACCTCCACACAGGATAATGGCAGCCACAAACAGAGACAGGTCACTGTCATCCAGCTCCAGCGCGTTGAACTTCACAGCAAACTCAAATTTGGGCTCCATGATCTCGTTGAAGGGCTTGCGCAGGCTACGCAGGAACTCACGGGTCACGAACCCATTCCCGTTGGCCACCAACAGCCCATCCTTGTTCATGATAGAGGCCAGCATGGCAAAGATGGCCTCGTGCACCCCGTACTTAAGCAGAGTCACTTGGTCGTTCAAGTAGAGGCCTACGAAGCTGGGGATGCTCTTGGCAAACTCAGTGAGCTCCCGCACAGTCTCCACCGTGGTGCACTGGCAGCGGTAGAAGACGTGGACCCCAATCTCCTTGTAGGGGGGAATCCCGTTCACTAGCTGTTTCCAGACCAGTCCCTTTTCTGCCTGCCACAAGGTGTCCATGTCATGGATCACAAAAGGCTGCTTGAAAGAGAAGCGAACTGTTAGAAACCACCCACAAGGACTTGAGCCACCAGCTCTATCAAGGACACTTGCATCTGTCTGACTGTCCCTATTGTACCTTTGCTGGCCTCTCCCCACTGGGGCTCACGGTCCCCAAGCAATCTGCACCCACATACAACAGTGGAAGCTGGCAGAGCAACGGGAATTTTCCCAGCAAGGGGCAGGGCTTATACAGCCCTTCTGGCTGCAGCTGGTGCATGTGAAATAGTTACAGCAGGACAAAGATGTTGAGCATCTCCAAGAGAATAGCCCCCCACGTTGGTTGCTGCCCCGGGGAGGGAACTTACTGGGGTGCTGCTGGCCTTCCCGGTCAAGATACTTCTCGCCTTCTTTTTGGTCATGTTGAAGTTTTTCAGGTAGGCGTTGTAGATGTGCTTGGAGAAAGCTTTCAGGTCGGCCACCTGCGGGTTCTGGCAGCTGATCTCACTCGCCGTCAGCCCCGCTACCAGCTTCCTCTTCTCTGCCTCCGGCATGCGGCCAAAGCGGATTGCTGCGAGGGATCAAAACCGGTCAGTCAGGGAGACACGGAAGGACCCCAGGAGACACCTCCAGGGAGGCAGGGGTCTGCTCTGCCACCACAGACGTAGGTCTGTTGGTGAACACCTGCAGCTATACTACACAACGCCCCTCCAACATCAACACCTTTACAGACCAGCCATTATTGCTACCCTTGCCAACGCAACCTCACACTGAAGCTCTCATCACCACTCATTTGGGTTCTGTCACTAGCCCTGCTTCTCAGATAAACATCTTGCCTAGGCCAGGAACAAGATGGTTGTGCCTAAAGTTTAAAAATCGCAGGACAGAAGAGCTATCTATGTGTCTAGTTCCTGCTGGGTCAACCCCTAGGGGGAAGCCATGGGCCTAGAGTCAGCCTGCAAGGCGGGAACCAGTGGCAATAAAACACTCAGCTTTGTAGCCGGTGACTGGGACAAATCCTTGCAAGAGAACAGGCCCACTCTGGTATGGAAGAAAGGGTTGAAGAGGCAAAGGCCCAACGCACTGGGTTTGAAAGAACATGATTCTCCAGCAAGAACAAAGCCAAGAGATAAAGCAAGCTGCACACGGCATCCCCCATGTGAATCCTTCAGAGCAAGCACTGCTCTGCTCCGGGCTCACGTGGTGGATGGCCCGGTGGCACGTGGCACCCAGCCGGCCGGACCCGGGGACACTCACCGTTATGCGACATGCCCAGCGAGAGGCATTTCTGGAAGCGGCAATACTGACATTTGTTCCGGTTCTTCTTCTGGATCTTGCAGCTCCGCTCGCACTTCTCATACTCCAGCTTCATGCGGATCGTCCGGCGGAAGAAACCCTGCAGGGAGGCGGCACAGAGCCGGACGCAGAGCAGGGAGACAAGGGAACAGCAGTGTTAGCAGTTGTGGTTCAGGACCACGCTGACTTATTACTCGCGGGAGCCTCATGGAGGTTCAGTTGTGTGGGGAGGAAGGAGAGATGGTGGGGCAGGGCCCTCTCAGAGCCTCTATCACAAGAAGAGCTCAGGTGGTGGGAGAAGGAGGCTGCGGAGGAGGAATCACAGCCCCTGGGTCCAGTGCTGGAGAACTGCTTGTGTGATACTGCACATATCCAGCAGGGAGGGATGGAGGAATAGGCTCCGGGCGGCAGGCCTCCCCCAGCCTGCAGGAATGTCTGGCAGGACTGGGCTGGCTAACACAGCCCTGCTGGCATCTGCTGTGGGGGAAAGAATTTCAGAGGCACATCCAAACGGCAGCCAGCTATCCCTGGGGGATAAACACACAGCTCGCTGCTGATCTGCAGCACAGAATGGCCAGAAAACATCTTTAAAAGCAAGGCCAGGATCCTCATGGGGATAGAAGGATTTGGCTTACAAAGTAAAGCACAGGGGGGTAAGATTCTAACTATTAGCATCTCAGCTTCCTCCCCCAGGACAGTATTCGTGTGCCTGTCTGTGCTCTCCATGCTCTCAGGACAAGTTGCAAATGATTTTTTTTTTTTTCACAATCACTTAACCTTGTGTCCCTGCTTTGCTGTAGACCCACTTGCCTGAAGAGGAGTTGTTTTCCCTGGAGTTTAACCTCTGCTTGGCATTGCTGAACCAAACGCTTCCCAGGGCAAGCCTACCTTGCAGCCCTCGCAGGCATGCACGCCGTAGTGAAACCCCGAGGCTTTGTCTCCGCAGACCCTGCACTCCACGTTCAGCATTCCCGAGGCCGCCTCCTCGCAGCCCATCTGCAGTTGGTCCGACAGGGAGGGAGAGGAGCTCTGCGAAAGGTCTGCAAACATGCAAACAGAAATGTCCTTTAGGGTAGCAGCCACAAGCACAGAGTCGCATCTAACTCCTCCAGCAGTAGAGAGGCTGACGAAGAATTGCCAGCACTGTCCCAGCCTGTCACTGACATTGCATTTGGACAGTAAACTCCTGAAATTAGGTACTGGCTACAGCCTGATGCCATGCACAGAGCCAAGAGTGCTCCCAGCAGCTAAGAGACTCCACATCAATGTCCATTTCCTCCTTTTGGCATTCCTGTTTCGGCAGTGAAACCAAACAGCAAATTTTACAAGCCCCGGTTGGCAGGCCTGTGGCGCGGAGCTGCCGAGCTGGATTGCCCGGGGCTCTGGAGAAGGCTCTTTAGCAGCAACAAAACTTCCTCTCCCAGCTCCTACAATCAGTTTGCACTGAAGACCTAAAGAAGCTGACCAGGGAGATGTTCTCAGGCACCCTGGGAATCTTTCCCCCTCCGACACACACAACCTGGGACATAACATTACCCACCTATCCTTTCCAGTTCTATCTCCCAACCGTTTGCCGATGGCTGTGCAGTGAGCCACCTTCTCGCTGCAGAGGAAGAAATAAGCCTCCCCATAACTTGGCTCTTGATGAATTATTTCACAAAAGGGAAGAGATTAAAATAAGCCAAACTCCATTCACATGCAGGTCCTCTGCCCTTTGCAGCTGAACACGCTGCCCAGAGGACGTGGCTGCAGCCAGCTCCTGATGCTCCCAGGGAAGAGGAGCTCCTGCAGTGGTTCCTCTGTAGCTTGAAGTTAGCTACGGCAGGAGGAGGGATTTGCTCCTGCCTTTTGGTGTCTCCATTCAGGCAGTTTCTGCCACCGCAGCCAGTCCCGCTTGGCGAAGCTGCCTCGTCGCCTCCCGCACACCCTGGGTGGACCCATGGGGCCCAGCTGGGTCCACGCCACTCACCTGTGTAGCTGCTTGAAGGCAGCGAGCTGTCTGGTCCTCCACTTGGGTCTGAGGCTCCACTCGCCACCATCACTGCCTCTTCCTCTTCCTCCTCCTCTTCCCTGACCTCAGGTACTTCCTCCTGTAGTTGTTCCATAATTGATCACCCCTCAGTGCCAAGACTGCAATCCCTGTCATAGCTCTGGCATCATCCGCGTCTATCCGAGATGGACCCTACCAGGTTGTTCCTGCTAGCCTGCGGGGAAGAGAAGGCACACGGCATCAGCTCTAAGGGCACCACCAAAACTCCTTGGCGGCAGCGGAGGGGAGGGCAGAGCAGTGCACAGCCCCGCTAGCCCTGCCCTGGTTTTTCTCCCTATTCAGGGAGCCAGGCAGGCCCCGGGGCCTTCCAAAGATCACTTCACTCTGCAGGACTTGATTTGCAGTAAGCAAAACCTCGCCGGGATCACGTTTAAACCTCAGCATAGAGCCCAGACCACAGGTCAGCCCAGGGAGCTGCCCGGGCTTCCGCCCAGGGAGCTGGGGCCCAGGGCTCCCCAGCTTGCAGGGACCGTGCACCCCACAGCAGCAGCACTGCCCTGGGCAATGTCCCCAGGCTGGTAGCGATAACGCCCTGGGACGTCACGGCAGCACCCCAGGCCGGGTGTGTGGCAGAGCCAACGTGCTGCTGTTTCCAAACTCTGCAGGGGGGGAAGGCTTTGGGGAAGGCGAACGCAGGACCATCGCCAGTCCAGGCACCGCAGCGTCTCCCCGAGGCTCCCGGCGCACGAGGGAGAGCCGGCACCACCGGCACCGCGTTAGAAGCGGGGAAGCCGCGTCCCAGACCTTGCCCAAGGCCAGGCGAGGAGTCAGCGACAGCACAGGGAGCCCAGTGCCTGACACACGAGGGGCTGCACTCAACCGCTTAACTTTGCGCATCCGCCTGACGCCGAGGCTGCGTTTACCCGCTACGGTCAGCAAACGGGGACCCCGAGAGCACGACTCGTCCCGTCCCCCAGGAAAGATTTAGGCACTAACAGCTTCACCCTCCATCCCCACCTACCAAGGCAGAGCTCGGGCTCGCGGACAACGGCACGAGGAGGCGCAGGGGCTCGGGGCCCACGGTGAGGAGGTGCCGCGAGAGCCGGGCTCGGCGCAGCAGCACGCGGCGGCTGAAAGCCCCAGGCCCCCGCGCGAGCTACCCGCGAGACCGACCGCTTCCTGCCAGCCCCCGCGCTCCGCGGCATCCACGCTCCTTCCCGTTACAGCGCTCCCCGTCGCAGCGTCTGTGTTTGTTTTTATTCATCGTGTTGTAACTGGCCCCGGTTCCTCTGCCAAGAGCCACTTGGTGAAACGTGTTCCTGTTGCTCCGCGCAGCTGCCGGGTCGGCCGAGCCACGGGGTCCAGCAGCGGGATCGCGACAGGCTGCACAATCCAGCCAGTGTCTTAATCCCGTGTTTCCTGTGGGAGGACCAGCAACGGCCCCGGCCTCCCCCCTCGCGCTTCCTCTCCTTGTTTGCCTTAGTCCATCCCAAACAGCCCATGAAAGCTCAGGCCCTGCAAGCGTCGACGACGCGTCGCCTGCACCGCGGCGGGGGTCTGCAGGGAGAGGGTCGGGGGCACGGCTCGAGCTCCCCTCCCCGCGGCTCCCGGCCTCATCCTCCTCCCTCAGCAGAGCCCCAGCCCCAGCATTTCGGACTCAGGCCGCAGCCAGCTCCTTCGGCTTGCTCAGCCCTCGGTGTGGAGCAAGGTCAGAGCTCCCCGCAAGATCGAGCAAGCAAAAGACGGTGCCAAAGAAGGGGACAAAACTAGCAAAGAGGAGGTTGAACGCAAACGGGGCAAAGCCAGGATCCAAGGCACCTCCAGGAGCTGGTGCCGCACCAGAGCCCGGGTCTCCTGGGGGCAAAAGCACTTTGCTTTTCCCCTCTACGCTGGAAAGTTAGATTTGCAGAAAAGACCACGGGCAGATCTATTCCAAGGAGCTGGGAAAAGTATGTTCAAGGCAAGCGGAAAACCTAATTGCCCCGTTCTCCTGTAGGGCAGGAGCCGGCAGAGAGGCAGGGCGGCGCGTGCGCTTGAGCAAGTGCGGCGCGCTCCCTCCCCGTGCCTCCTCGCGAGCACTGAGGGACCATTCACGGGCTGTGTTATCCTTGGCCTCCCCTCGCACGGCCCGCTCGGTGGGACATGGCACACACGCAGGAAAACCTATTCAGAGGTGGAGTGCAAGGAGCTGAATCTTTCTTTTTAAAGGCTATATATGCACAAACATCAGGAAAACGCTTTTGCCTAGAACAGCAGTTAATGGGGGAAGTCTGTGGCAGGAGAAACCAGTCTACAGTGGAAAATACCTCCAGCATCACCTTATTCAGCTTCTTATTTGCTCCCCTTTGTTTCTGGCATCCATCAGAAAAGGAAAGCACAGGCCACTTGGTTTAAACCCAGCGCAGACGTCGCCCTCTGCGAAGCCTCCTCGGCTTCACAGCGCGTTGCCATCGGAATAACCCCGGCGCCTTCCTCCAGCTGCGCTGCTGGCGCGCTGTCCCCGCGGCGTCACGCGGGGCTGGGGCCCGCGGAGGCACGGCCGTGCCTGCTGCCAGAGAGAGCACCAGCCTGGCCCCATCCTGCAAACGGCCAGACCCACGCGGCACCAGCCAGATTCCCGCGCGAGGGTGAGCGATGAGTTTTAGCACCACGTAAAGTGCTGGGTCAGCCCTGCTGAGCACCGCGCTGTACTTACGCAGGGAGCGACGACGCGGGGACAGCCCGGTGACCTGCTGGGCCCTCCTGGCCTTGCTCTCTGCCGGTCCAGCCACAGCAGTCGGGCTGCACACCCGCACGGGCACAGCCGGGAGCCTCAGACCATCGACCTGTCTCGGTGGTCTGCTCGGCGCTGTGTGTTTCTGGGGCGGCAGCTAGAGCCTGTGACGTGCAGCTCGCTCCCTGAAAGCCAAAGCAACCCCAAACCTCCGCTCAGAGCCAGTCTGCCTAGAGATGAACACGCGGCCCCGAGAGGGAGACGGGGAAAGCAGAGGGCTAAACACATTCAGACAGCAACAGCTAAGGTTCCCCAGGCGAATGCAGGCCTCCGAGCAAGAACAGGGATTCAGATCCTACCCTTGGAGAGCGGCTGGAGAGCCAAAGAGAGAACAGCTTTTACCAGAAAGCTCTGAATTTATTGTTTTAATATCATCTTGCAGGCCAAGAGTACGGGGGCCTGGTCAGAGGGGAGCTGAGAACTGTTTGCACACCTGCCTCTTCCTTAGCTGTTTCCCCTGTTTTCCAAACAACAGGGATGGAGGGAGAGGAGGGGACGAAGAGGGATTAGTTTCACGAGGGAGCCCGCAGCCCCTGCAGAGGAAAGGCCAGGCAGCGGCAGCCGGGATGAAAGGCAGGGCAGGGGCCGTGCCCGCGCACCCCGGCGCGCAGCGAGCCGGCTCGGCAGGGCCCCGCGCTGCCGGAGCAGAGGTGCGGCCCCTCCGGCCTCCCCGCCGGGGCTCGGGGCACTGGTGTGGCAGCTCAAAGGCACCGCGTGCAGAGACTTCAGGGCCTTACTTTGGGCAAGGTTTCAGGCGGAGTATTAAGTTTAAAGAGCACGCCAGTGTTGACTTGATTAGAGCAGGCGAAAACAGCTCGTTTGATTTTTTAGCCCCGGATTCTTCCGGCAGGCGTAGAAGGGAAGCGCACGGAGAGAGCGAACAACGGCGCCAGCCGTCAGGATGCTTCGCTCCATCCCAGGCACCAGGGAGATCCCTCCTACCAGCCCGATCCCTCCAGGAGAGCAAAGGCGAGCACTTGGGGACAGGAACTCTTTGCACAGGATCACACAGAAACAGGGACGGGTACAAAAGGGGACGTGCCACCCCTCTGCTCCATCCCATGGCATGCGCATCTTCCTTCCCTTGCAAACTGGACGTCCCAGGAAGCTGGAGCATCCCAAAGGTTTCCATCTGAACTCCTCCTTGAGAGCAAGGAGGGATCTGCCCTGCCAGCTCTCCGTGGCAGCCCGGTCCCGGGCAGGGTTTTCGCAGCCCTGCCATCACGGGACAGCACTGGCGCTGGCTGCACAGACGGCTGAGGACATCCAGAGCGTCCCTCTCACCTCCAGGAACGCCCTGGCCGCTCGGTGCACCTCCGTGTCTAGCACGGGAGCGGGCAGAGCAAGAGGAGGAACAACCAGCTCTCCTCCCCTTGCCAAAAGGCCACCCGCGGGCGCGCAGCGCGTGAGGGCTTCGAGCTGCGGGGAGAGGGACAGATTCCTGCCCGGCGCACCCACCCCCTTTTTCCACTCAGCAGCTGTCCCAGCACAGCGATGGAAAGAGAGGATGGAAACAAGGACAGGGGGCCGCAAATTCCTCGTTAAGCTTCTCCGGAGAAACCAGGCAAATCTGTTTCCCTTCCTTTTCCCACAGGATGGGAACAAGCCGGAGGGCACGCATCTCGTGACTCGCTCTCTCCTTGCCTCAGTCCCTGTTCAAACGAGCTTCTGCAACCCCCGACGAGACGCCAGGCTCCCGCGCGGAGCCTGCAGCCGTCGGAGGCTCCGTTTGCGGGCAGGGGCTGAGCGAGGCGCCGGTTTGGGCAGAAGCCTGCTGGCCGCAGCGCCTCGCCTGTAGCTCCCGCGCTGGAAACGGCACGGGCAACAGGTTTCTCTTGCTAAAACCGGGAGCAGGCGGCTACGCCGGGCTGAAGCATGCTCTCGGCCGAGCAGGAATGGAGGCAGAGACATGGCACGATGGGGAAAAGAGATAAGGAAAAGCAAAAAGGAATATGCACGAAGGAGGAGAAAGCAGCCATGAGTGGAGCACACACACAGCGCCAGCGTGCCGGGGCTTGCAACGAAATTAGACAAATCTTCACCCCAAGGTGAAGCACGGACACGCCGAAACGAATGGCAGTATTTCTCCGGAGCTGAGCACAATCCAAGCCTCCATCCCGGTGTTCAGCAACCTGCAGCTCCCACGCTGCAGCCCAAAACTCTTCCCGGCTGATCAGCATTTGAACCTTGAAGCTAAGTTCAGAGACGGCAGCAGCTGACAAACCAGCGAGGAAGTGCCCACTTCCCCGTGCTGCGAGGGCAGGAGGGGAAGCACGGCGATGCGACGGGGACGCCGGGTGTCTCGCCAGTATTAAAATACTGCCCGCTGAGCAAAGTGTCACAAGGAAGGGACGTGCGTTTCAGCACAGACGCCAGGGCGCTGGCAGCCAGCCAGCTATAAAGTAAGAGCGAGGAAGTACTGCTAATTAGGAGGACCTCATCTGTAAAACAGGTGTAGTTTCACCGGTGGTGAGCTCAGGCAAGGAGCAATTCCAGCGTGCTTGTTGGGGTGCAGAGATGACTCCTCTGCCTCCCTCCAGGAGGGCAAACATTTGTTTCCAATATACTTAGACAGATGGGAGTTGGAGGCAGCTCCCAGCCAAGTCCCCATTGCACTTTGGAGTGTCACAACACAATCTTCCCTGCGATATGGGGATTTCCAAGCAAAAAAAGTGCCAGAAAAGGCCCAAACCTCCCAAGGGACACAACTCGCCAAGCTGCTCCGCTCAAAGCTCTGGTTCCTTGAGTTATCGCACCAGGAATTGGGAAAGGAAATCAATTTACCATGGGAGCACTTCTGCTTTAACTTTCATCTGGATGAGTAAAAATGCACTGGCCAAATTCAAGGTCAACAGAAGTGAAACCTTTTGGAAGGGGCGAGAGGAGAACTCAACCCTCCGCACACCAGTGCTTTCTGTGACATGCAGCACGTACCGAATCCACACAAAAACTGAACTGAATCCATAAAAAAAATTTAATCACATCGTGTTAGCCACTATTTACAGATGTCCCTTGGGTTGTGTCACTCTTTCCAGTATCTGCTGATCAAGTACCTGTCTCTATTCCCCCTCCTACACATCAGCTACTACTAATAAAAGCCATGGAAGAGCTAAGCAGATGCTGCAATGCAAGAAAGGTAACTAAGTGCAAAAAACAGGATAGGCAAACACTGAAAACATGTTTGTTTTTGTTCTTGAAAGATCACCACGCCTCCTCATTAGCTAATGAGATCTCAGCAGCGCTTACTTCCCCGTGCTTCCTCCCGCATGCAGGAGTCTTGGCCGCCAGGCAGGCTTCGTGCAGCAACAAACCCAGCGGCCACCAAAGCCGGCAGGGAGGAGCGCTCCCAGCACACGGCCCGAGCCAGCACCGACGCTCAGCGCTGGATTTTCCCTTAAAGGATCTGTTCAGACATTGCATGGAGAGCCCCACCACGCCAGCCCGCGCCTGGGGGCTTTGTCACCCAAATTCCCCCACCTCGTGAAAGCCGATCGATTTAAAAACAAGTGAACAGAAAGGCTGCAGTTATCTTGTCTGTACATCAAGTTTGGCCGTGGTAGAAGTTTAGCCTGCTTGCAGGTCCTTATTATTAAAGGTGGCCTGGAGGCAAGTTAAACTCTAAGAGCAGCAAAGGAGGAGGAGCTGAGGTCCCTCCAGAGCCCAGATGCAGCTCGGACATTACATACGCTCCTTGGCATCCCCAAGCAGAGACAGCGCTTTCTTGCTGTAAACCAAACACATGATTCACTGCAGAGCAAGCCCACACGCTACCGCGTGCCTCTTCCAGGAAGAGCCAGAGCACGACCCGCCACCACGCTCACGGGTCACCGAGCCTGCAAAGGCACCGCTCAGCCACGAGCGCACTCAGGTCCCTTGACCTTCCCTCCGACGCTGCTCCGTGACAGGCTTAGATCTGCTTTTCACAAAGGACGAGCCCAGCCGACCAAGAAGCAGGCTGCTGCCTGGGCTGCTGTGATCACATTGCTACTAATTACTCAGAAACATGTGACAGAGGGGCACAGGAGATTCCCCTTGCTCGCCTTGAGCAGTCAGGCTTGCCAAAGTGAATCACGCATCTACCGTATGTTTTAACTCACCCACTTCCTGGACACGGAGAAAAAAAAGTTAAAAAGTTACGAAACCTCATTGGATTCTTCTCTTTTTGTACCACAATTGACGCTGTCCCCAGTAACAGGTCACCGTGTTTTGCTCCGAAAGGAACTTGCTGCTCTCTCCACTCTGCAGGGTTTCTTTGGAAAGCAAGAGGCATTGCAGAAACAGCGGCAAATCAGACTTTGGGCAATCAGCCCAACCCAGACCCACAATATCACGCAAAAGGAGTCTCTGTTGGGCTGTCCATCTCCTGCAGTCCATGTTTCAGGAGCTGAAGACATCCCTCGCTCCAGAGGCTCCAAACAAGCATTTGAGGTGCTGCAAAACCTTGAGTTGGCACACACTAGGAGAAGGTTAATGCTTCAACACGAGTCGTCCCTACACATCTTCCCCCCTTTCTGGCAAAGGGACTCTAAACCCTCTTCAGCCCCTAATGAGCCGGGCTCTGCAGCTCCCTCTTACAGAAGGGGTAACAGCAGGGCATGCAGTGAGGAGCTGAGCAGCCGCGAGTTATCTAAAGTCCTGCTTCATGACCTTCAGCAATTCCTGTCAACTCCCATGCCTCTATTTCCTCCTTCATCCGAAAAAAATTAGGTTTTACACTGCTTCCTTCCTGATCCTTTCCTTGCTGCTGAGCCAACAGAGACGGCATGTTTTGGAAAGGCAGAGGAACACCTTAGTGCCCAACATCATTGTTTATTCCCGTGTTACGGGTTTTGACACCTGCTCACGGTCACGCTCCGCAAGGCTCGCCTTCCCGGCCCCCGCGCCGGCCCAGCGCGCCGCTCGTGACAGTCTCGTCCCTCCGCGCGTTCCCATACACAGTGTTTCCAGGATTACTTTCAGCAAACAAACTGGCTAGTCTCCTCCTGGAAATTGCTGACCGATATTTGCGTTTTGCTGTCAGCTCGGGGCAGCTCCCGGCCCACAGAGGCAGGAGAGGGGGGTGTGTTTCTGACTCACTGGAACGAGGACCACAGCCAAGAAACAAGCAAGCACCAGAAAGGTGACACCACCAGGGCATCTTAGCATTGGAAACGGAACAGAAGCGGTGCCATTTGAGAGGATCATTAATTCCAGCAGTGAGAAAGGACCATCTCCACATCACGCCAGGGCATGGCAGGGGCTGCCTGACCAGTCGCATGATGTTAGGCAATATATTCCTCCCCTGCCCGTCCAGGCCTCAGGGCTGCCTGTGGGCTCTTCTGGCTACGGCGCGGGCAGGCAGGACATCGTGTTGCTTTCAGCAAGACAGACAACATCTGCTGCCTGGCTCCAGCTTCGCAAAACAAGCTTGCTCCACGCTGCGTACAGACCAGCCACTTCAGGCAGCGTGTCAGAAAGGCAATCTGCTGTCTTCTCACCACCTCCTACGCTCTGGAGACAACAGGAGGGCCTGGGCTAGCTCTTCTAGGCTGGCTGCTGGGAAGTCGTGACAGGGCTTTGGTAGCGGCACTTCAAACTTAGCGCACAACCTCCATGACACTGCCGGGGGAGAGACACGAAGCAGCTCGCACAGGGCACCAGAGATGGTTAGCATCAGCAGACGACTTTGTCCATGGGCTTCTGTCCCGCTCCTGTGCCCCCATGTGTACTCACTGCCCCAGAACAGCGTTTTACATTTGTGCTGCACGCGTCTGCGGGGCTGTACGGGCCTCAGCTGCTGCTCCACAAGCTCTAATTTTCACTTCCCTGCTTCTTCTCTGGAAATGCCAGAGAAGCCTTCTGGGAACCATTACCCTTCCTTTTACGACCCTGAAGGAAGGGGAGGTTGGTGGCTCAGAGGACTCAGTAACCTGCTATAAACTGATGTTTTCTGAAACTCCTGCTGCGTGTTATTCCAAGGCGCTTGTTTGCTTACAGACCCCTTGTCCTCACGGACCTGAGCAAGCCACGTGGAAGGATCTGGTTTCAGGAACATCAGTAATTATAGAACAGGGCTGACCGAGGGAGGAGCTCGCGGGAACAACAACAACATTAACATTACCCGAGGCAGACAGTTGGTACTAGGTGTTACAGGCTCAAAGCGCCATTTAAATGGAAAACCAGGAAAGCGGGAAGTGGAACAAGCTGACAGGCCAGCTGTCACCGCAAACTCCAGTTGGAGTGCTTTACTTGTGGGAGGACAGGGTGGCAGCAAGTGACACTGCCTGTCTGCACCACGGCTCACACCAGAACGTGTCTCAGTTCTTCCTGAAGTCTCAGTGTCACTAGGACATCAGCGAGCATCACCCCTGCTTTGGGCAGGACAATCAGATCCACAGGGAAGTGATGGGGGAAGGCAAAAGTTGGAAATGGAAGCCAAGAGTCCTGACTGTTCCAAAACAGCAGAATAAAACCAAGTTTCCTATGACCGGTGTTTGCAACTCCATCAGCAGTAGGCCAACGCATCCATAGCTAGCTCTAGATCGTAAGCATGTGCATGCAGCCAGGTGCCTGGGACCGAACCCCCAGCAGGCCAGTAAGACTTCTTGCTAGGCTGCCAGTTCTCCAAGATCCAGGAAACTACCCACAAAAAACAGTAGCACGCCTCCTCCTCTTGCAGCATCTGGGATTTTAGATCCCATGTGCTAACCAGAAAAAGTCTACCAGCCTGTAAATTTTCCCATCCTTTCTCACGGACTTCCAGAAGAGTGCTACTAGTTTTGTAGATCCTAGCAAAATACCCTGGGCACTAGCCATTCAGCTCTGATCCCAGCACACAGCGACATTGACTGATTATGCCCAGGCACAAGCTCAGATGATTCAGCAGGGCCTGGGAATGTACGCACTGAAACTGTTAGAACAAATCACCGTGTTCACTTCATCTCCATTTCAACCACAGAGCAGAAAAAAAGAGCAAATCCGAGTTTGAGTGCATCTGTCTCCTTACAGAAAACTCCTGAGAGCGTTAAAATAACTTTGTTACACAAACTAGTTCAACATCCTCTTAGGGAACTGGAGAATGATGTTTCCTTACTATTTTTGGCCACATTCATACACTAAAAAGCTGACTGGAAGAGCAGAGTTTCCCGTGTTTTCAACAGCGATACAAACAGCAAGTCTGTCAGCATGATCCTGCCAAGACACCTCTGCCAATTAGAAGGCCTTAGTGCATGCTCCTGACCATCTGGATTTCTGCCTCAGCCTCTGGAAACCAAAATACTCAAGCAAAGCATGAGCACCGTTCACAACACCCTCATGTCTTTGGCACAATCTTGGGTCTACAGAAAGAGAAGCAGAGGTACAAAGAAGTCAATAACACTATCGCTTCCTGATGCAGTGAGATGTTGGGGGCTCAGCAGACCCCCCAAGCTCCAACCTCAAGCCCACGCTCACCATCAGCCTCCACAGAGCCCAGTGTCCTTAAGTAACATGACGTAAGGACACCTACCCACACGGACACGTGAGCCCACAAACTTGCTGCACATCCGTGCCTGACCGCCAGCCCTCATGTGGTTAACGGCTTTCAAGGTCCAACAGCTCTAGTGAAATCCATATAATCAACTTAAAAGCGAAAAGTGGACCCACCTGGGCATTTTCAGAAATATTCCAGATTTGCATTAAGATGAAATTGAGACTTCCATTTAAAAAAAAGTTTCTAAAAAGGCAGGCAGGATAAGGATTTGAACTTAGGCTTCCAACACTGAGGCAACCACACTGAACACTGGTTATTTTGCATGTGCCTCACCTGTCCCTTCTTGGGCCTGACAAACTTTTTCATAATGAGAACTTCATCACCACTAGTTTGTTTCAGAGTAAAGTTTGTCTTAACAGACCATCAAAAAACATTTCCCTATCAGTTCAGGTAGAAATGCACATCTGCCCTTTTAAACCACTGGGCTGCTTCCTGTCTCCATCCCACACCTCCACTGCGGAGTTCAACTTGCACGTTCTGGCTTTGGCTATTTACAGTTCCAGTTCCCAGATCAGGGCAAACCAGGCAAGACAGCACTGGGGCAATGCTTCTTGCTAACACGGACGTTATCTGGCTGATGCTATCCACGAGCCTCAGAAAGACATGCTCCAGCTTGACCCAGCACCACGAGAAACATCATGATTTCTTGCGTATGCTTTAATCGTCCCACCTCCTCTCGGCCAGGATTCCTCTCCAAACCGCAGCCACTGCAAAACCTGCTCCTTTGAGCGGGACCCGTGCAAGGGGATCCCTGGGGCACCAACACACATGCTGCCTTTAGCAACCGTGCTGCAGGAAGCACCCCAACACATATGCGTACTTTGGAGCCCTTTAGAAAGCCAGTTTGAAAGATCTGACCCAAATGACCTCAGACTGTTCAAAAACTCTTGGCAAGGTCTTAAAGGACAGAGGGTTTTCCAGATACTATGATTACAGTTGGGAAGTTTAGAGCATTTCAAGATGTTATCTTGCAACTATGCTGTATCTTGAGTCAGTTCTGCTCTGTACCCCTCTTGCAATTGAGTAGGGCTCCACTGAACGACATCTAAAATCATTTATTTTGAGGAAGAGGCATTTTGCAATCCCCTTGACCAAAAGGCTTCATATTGGCACCGTTCTCTGCTGAACCCTGCTTTAGCAAAGTAATTTGCAAAGCATTCCGCTAATGTAAGTGCATTTCATGGTATAGAATAAAAAAATTAGCTCTCCTACAGAAAAATCCTGCTAATGCTCATGATGAAAATCACTTCTGCTTGCTCCGACTTCCTCAGAGCTGGAGAGATTACTGCAACCAGCAACCTGCAACCACAGACAAATCTGTGGCTATCAGCAAGTGCAAATCACCAACTAAGCCAACCCCTCTAGACCTTCCTAGTCTGAACACGCCAGGCCAGGGCTTCTGACAGCAAGCGATCTCTCAACCCTAAGCACTGTCACATCATCTCACTCAACTGAAACCATTTGCCTGTCAGGTCCCACTGTGTGAGGGAATCCAAGAGTCGCTTGTTGTGCTGGTCTCTCCATCTCTAAGAACATCTGCAGATTTCCAGTTTGTAATTCAAGAGCCACAGATGACACATTCCCCGAAACACTACAAGATGCGCTGTACAAAAACACCGATTTGTCAACAGGCAACACACTAGAGAGGAGACCACTTAACATCAGTAAGCAATTCTGCACAACAATGCTTTTCTGATCAACAAAGCCTTGTGTGGCTCATTACAAAAGCCTTTCCACACACTGCACAGATCCCTGGAAGTTTGTGTCTCAAATGCCAGAACAGAGACAGCAGAACAGTTGCACAAACTTTAGGAGACTCACATTTTATACAGAAAACCACATCTCTGTCCAGCCAAATACCTCAGATGCGTGTTGCAGCAAAAGTAAATCAACCCCCTACACACAGCGACAGCACTGTTACAAGCTACACGAAGCATTTGGGTGCAATGCGACTGCACTGTATTTAGAGTGAAGAATTTCAAGCATCGCCTCAGAGGTCTACAGTAGGACAACAGTCTTCTGAGCACATCTCTACCATGTCCTCAAAAACCCTGTTTCAGCTCTGTGATAACCCAATCAGTTTTTGTCTGTGTTAGGCAGTTACATACTAATAGATGACACAGATATCGCTGTAAGATTGTGTGTCCAGATTGTTAAACAATTATTTACCTAAGCATGGTTCATTATCTCAGCCGCCCTCCCCAGTCTAGAAGAGGCAATTTCAGTTGTACAATCACAGTGAAATAATCAAAAATTTATTTGCTGTACTTCAAAAGGTAACAGTCTGCTCAGAAAAACAGCACTAGACCGTGATACTTAGAGCATACTCCTAAGCAGCACTGTTCAGAAGCTGAACAAAAACAAGGGAATTAATTTAATTTAGGACATTTAAGAAAGTCTAAATGTGCGGACACGAGTGAAACTTGCTAAAAGCAAGCTGCACTTCACATGCTCTTCCCTATCTCAAATGTTTAAAAACATAAGTAGGTAAGTGTTTTGGTAGATCGCATGCACGTGGAAGGGAAGGGTTACCTCTCCGGAGCAGCTGTCCCCGTCTGCCTGTTGGTAAAAGCCACCGTTTAGTTACCATGTCAGCATGGAGAGCTGAAAATCGAAGTAATCTGCAAGAGAACACAACATGAATTTCCACTGCTGTGCTGAAGGCCAGGTATTTATGCTGCTGAAGAACTGGGACGGATCCAGCTACAGCTCTGAAATTTAAACACACACTCCCTCTACAGCACGCTGCAACCGTAAGCTGGGGTAACTCCCCTTGTGTTGCGCGGGGGAAGGCAGACGGAGTCGGCATGAGATCACAACCACATTCTGGAGGCTTTCACAGCTTTCACAGATTGGGAGTCAGAGCTACTTCCAGACGTCCCAGAGGAGATGTCTGCGCCCCCGATCAGCCTCTGAGTTGGGGGATCCTCATTAGAACGTTATCTTTACTTTATATCATCAGCATTTAGGGGTTGACTACACCGGACTTTTACGACAATGTGTTATGTTGATGCTAACGCACAGATCTCATTGAAAAGGTCTCTCATGGCCATAAGGTTATTTACTTTACATACTTAATCCATCTTTAAGAGGCTGCAAGAAGGTTACTGCAACTTTAACTTCCCTCTTGGATGACTGAAACTTAACGATTCGACAGAGAATTCAGTCCTGCTGGTTTCCCCACTAACTTTGCAAACAGCATTGTACTAATTTCAAGCACAGGAGAGCAGTAAGAGACCAGTGCTGGGGGGGAAAAAACAGCTTATGAGACTTTGAACTACAGGACTTAGAGAAAATATGTTCTATTTTTAGACATAGTTATGCAGACTAACTGGACAAACATATTAAACAAAGATGCTGCGAACATGATGCTACTTGAACCCACGTACCCTCCCTGACATTACACAGGCTTAGCTGCTCCTCCCACACCACTGGAAAAGCCCCGCTTGGTATTGCTACATCTTTCAACATGAGCCGACGCACACGGAGGCCAAGCGCTTGCAAACACGCAGCATCACCGGCCTCCGACCAAGAGCAGGGCGGCTCAGCGAGGCAAGCCCGCTATTTCGGGGCAGGGGCTGAATCCTGTCCAGCGCAGCATTACCTCCTGCGCCTCCTCAGCCTGACGTTACACCGCGCACTACGGCTGCTCGGAGCAGCACGACAACAACAACAGGAGAAAGCAAATGCCCTGCTCCAGGAGCCAAGGCCTCGACTCCCTGTGCTCCTGCACCGACTAGCAGCGAGTGCAGATGGCGTTTCCCACGCGGTCAGGCAGTCCCAGCTACACCCAGGGGAGGGCACGAGCGTGAAATCCACTGACATAATTATAGCCCCTTGCAGGGGAGCATCTTCCTCTTTACAGACAAAAATATAAAACAACAACAAACCCCACAGTCCCCCTTGAAGAAGACGATTACCTTCATTTTAAAGGTAGGCAAGCTGAGACACAAGCAGCCCTGCACACAGGTAAATCTGCACCAAGGTCACCAAGCGAGCAGAGGTGCACGGGTCCAACGCCCAGCCCTCCGCTTTAGCGATGGCCATAAAACCACACGCAGCAATTCACTTTCAAGGCAGGATGTTACAGCGACAGCAAGTTTCTCATCCCCTCTCCCAAAATGGAAAGTAGTTTTTCTAAATGCCCAAGATGAAGTTTTTCATTAATCTCCTCGACAGGGAACAATAATAAACTCATTACATCTCCGCTGGCACACCAGGAGCGGGCTTTCTCATCTCCACCAGCAATAAAACCCATCCCAGGTTTGGTGACAAAGCGTAACATTGACATTGTCAACAAGCCCATGAATCACGTGCACAAATCACGCGCTGAGCTTGCTCCCATCACACACTCAGGACAGCTCGCTCCTGCTGCCAGAGATCTGACAATAAAACTAACTTACTGCCTCACCTTGTCCTGCTCGCAGCTCAGTGCCAGGGCACGTCCCATCACCCTCGCGGACAAGGCAGCACTTGCACCGATGCAGCAGGGCACGGAAGGAACCTGCCAGCACAACCCTCCTGAAAGCTCCCTCGCTTTTTCTAAGTTGACACGTAATAAGTCACAGAGAAAACTCGCACTTCAGCACAACCGGGAGTACGTTTGTATCAGAAGGGAAAGGGGAGTCAACACAGGAGCAAGGGACTCTGTAAGAAACTCTCTCCAGAGGAGGGCAAAGCAGTTCAAGAACTAGAAATGGGACACGGACTGTTTCATACCAGGGTCACTGGTTCAAAATCCAGGTAAGACCTGCAGTCATTGCCATCTGACAGCAGTCCAAATGCCCAGGGTGAGGCTGCATACTGCAGCCCGGCCTCTCCCAGAGCAGAGCCACGGAGCGAGGTCACTGCTGCCCCGGCCTCTCTTGGAGCAAGGGGCTCAGATCTACAGGGGCGATCGCAGCTGCATCCTCTTTCCGCACTGGGATCCCTCTGGATCAGCACATCGCCAGGACCCTACAGCACCTCAGACGTCTGCTCACCACTGCCCAGCCACAGGCCCCCTTCCCGGGGGCTCTCCCGACACACGCGGGCTCAGCAGACCGATGCCTTCCCGTGAGCGCTATGTTCACCAGCGCCCGCAGGCCTCCCAGGACAGCCGTTTGGAAGGAAAGGTTGCCAGCGCTGACTCCAGGAGATAAGTCACGCTGGGAGGCTGCTTGAGGCAATGCCGTTACTAGATACACTACGATCAACGACAGACAGATGCTTTAGGAAAAGCAGAGACGGGACTGTTACGCAGGGTCACTATTCTCTACTGCTCCACTGACAAGCTGCATCTTCAGCTGCTTGGCCTCTCTGTGCCTTGATTTTCCATCCCTAAACCAGGGACACTAAAACACACTTATCTCATAAGCATGTTTTGAGCCTTAAATCATTGGTTTCTGTGAATAGGTTTGAGCCCTTCTGATCACAAGCAAATAGGGCAGTGAAACCATCATCTGAGGCAGGGGCAGCGCACACAAACTCTTGGAAGCCCAGCAAGGACAGGAGCCCTTCTGAGCACACGAAAAGGGAAGGTCAAAGCTCACCTGGGGGGAAACGGTTCAACATAACGATGGGATCCTTGTGGACAATAACAATAGAGCCTGGAGCTAGCTAACAAGGAAGGAAAAAATGCAACAGGCTGGTAGAATAAAATGAAGGAGGGAAAGAAGATTAGGTATCTCATTTAAATGTCCTGTCACCTACTTCCGTGCACTCCTTTACCTTTCACACAGGATTTTACAAGCGCTTTATACAATTATTAAGCAACCAACCCAGCTAGCAAAGCATGTACCACCTTTCTGCATCCAGCTATGAGCATCTGCAGCACTAGGCACCGTTTCCAGCCCAAAACACCTGGACAGTGCTGAGACCTGGAGCTTGCAGAAGTTCACCTCAGAGAAGCAGATCTCACGAGGGAGCAATGTGATCTCTGTACAGAGCTCTCATGTCCTTTAGAGTCACTGTATAATAAAGGCAGTGCTACTCCCAGTTTAGAGCTGGCAAAGGCGAGGCAGGGAAAGTAAACATCTTTTATCTGAGACTTCAGGGAAAGCTGCAGCAGCTTTCCCCGACATATGGAGCAGAATACGGAGACATATCATTACAGGTCTCCCAGCCTAATCGCAAACCCATGCTGCTGGTCCAGAACCAGGCATCTCGCATCCCCCACCATCAGACCCCAGACTCCTTTCTCCTCTGTGGACACAGGATTCCCTTCAAAACTCCCCCTTCCAGCTGCGAGTCACCGCAAAGCCGACCTGCCCTCCGTGGGGTGAGGCAGGCTGCAGCAAAGCCTAGCCCCCGACAAGGGCTCCCAGCGACACCGCAGGTCCCCTGGGGCCCTCGGGTCCTTCCCCGCCAGGAACCTTTCGTCCCGCGCACCACCAAAGGATCATCCTAAGCCTCCTGCTTCTCCTCCCCGATGGTGCCCCTCACCGGGACCCTAAAATCCCAGGCCGGTTCCTCCTCTACCTGCACCCATGTGCCCCATCTCCTCAGACCTACGCCCTCAGAGAGCCCCCGGCCTCACCCTCCATCCCCCGCTCCCCATTACCCCCACGGAGCCCCATCCCTGTCCCCCACCCCGCACCACAGCCCCCTATCTCTGCCCCATGCCCTGCCTCCCCATGCACTCAGTGCCCCACATCTCAGTCCCACGCCCCCATCTCCTTCCACC
>PTFA01000104.1:2538621-2613828 GCA_003342895.1 Casuarius casuarius | reverse complement strand
CTCTGGCGGGCGCCGGCGCCACCCCGCCCTTCCCGGCGGGCGCGGCGCCTCATGGGACATGTAGGCGCTGCCCGCAAGGCATGCTGGGTAGGGCAGGCGGGGGAGGGTAGCTAAGATGGCGGGGCGGGGCGTTGCGCTGTGAGGCCTCTACGGGCTCCCTCTGCCGCGGGGAGGTGTCTGCTCGGCCCAGAGGAGCCAGGCTGGCCCGTTAGCGCCCTCAGCATCGCTGCCCGCACCTCACAGCCTGCGGAGCATGCCAGCATCCCGGGCAGAAACCCGCCATGGCCCCCCCACAGCAACTCCCGTCCCGGTGCGCTCTAATAAAGCGGGAGACCCTAGCGCTAGCCACTGGGCCGCGTGCTCCAGCCCGCGCTGTGCTGGAACTGAGACCTCTCCCAGGAGACGCTTATCTCAGACAACGAAACCTGGAATTGGAGGTCCAAAGAGCCGCTGACGCGCGCTCTGCCAGGCCAAGTCTTTCATCAGAAGCTGTGGTGCCTCCATGTCACAGCGCTCCAGGTGCCTGAGGGAGCTCTGGGGCGCTCCTCCCCTTCCTAACCCCAGCCGATCACAGGTTTCTGTCCCCTCCAGAGCTAGATAACTGCCTGTCTAGAGGGTCACAAGCTTTTCGTTGTCGATACCATACTTGGGCTCTCCGATGGAGCTAATTTTACACCTTCGCAGCCCTGGGTACACCACAGGGGTGGTAATCAGATAGTGATGTTGCATTTGAAAGTCCCACGGGGACTGTTCCCGCTGCCGTTACCCAAGGGCTAAGTGCAGAGCTCAGATGACATTAGTACAGACGTAACCACAATTAGGGTCGGGCCTCCTGTATCCAAAAACGTGGAACCCTGAGCCGGTGGCACAGGGACAGGGCAGTGTCGGTGGAGCTGCAGCCTCGGTGTTGCAGAAGATTCACATAAGGACCTGCAAGGCCCTTTCAGACTACAAACACTCACACACAACATTGCCCTACAAGGAGCTGCAGGAGGTTTCCCACCGGAGACCCCACGGCACCACTTCCATACCCACGTTGCTGTGGGTACAGCCCTTGGGACGGGATGGTGGAAGCTTACCAGAGCAGAGCCGTGCCGTTTCCCAGTGCCTCAGGGAGCTCTCCCTTGTGATCCTCCCGCCAGAGTCTGTTTTCAGTCCAGGCACAATGACGATGCACATCAATTGCTGACTTAGGCAAGGCTCCAGCCCTCGGTCGGACGCACCGGGATGATGAGGCAGACCCGGGCGCATCCAGACTTGGCTGCTGATCAAAGGCAGGTGCTGACACGGGTGCCTTCTGTGCTTCCATGCCTGCCCTTGCTTGCAGCAATTAAGGTATAGCGTTTTGCTGCATGAGAACTCAGCTCTCAAGAGCAAAAGAAATGCTCCAGTGAGTTGCTTTAAGGAAGGTTGATACAGTCCCGGAATCGGTAAAAAGTGATGGCACTCCAGGGGTGCGGCACAGGGTCTTTGGGGGGCTGTGCACAGGATGCAGAGCCCTTGCAAAAAGGCTGTGGCGTGAAACGGCAGCGGTGGGTGGAGGTGGCCCAGCTCCCTTTCCTTCCATGCCTAGGTGTGGCATGGCACTTACCTGCCCTGACGCCTGATCAGGAAAGAGATTGAGCTGATGAAGCTAATGAAGGAGGTTGCTCTCTCCCATTAGCGCATTTCCACCCAGCCCATTTCCTCTCCAGTTTAGACCAGCATTTGGCATCCTCCCTGTTCCTGCCTCTGCCTAAGGATTTCATGGGTCAATGAGCTGCTTTGCAAGGGTCACCTGGGATGTTGCAGATGTTGGTACAAAGACCCCCACAGGCCTCAACACCCTCAGGCTGGGGTGTTTCCTCGAGGAAACACCCCAGCATTTAGTACATCGGAGGGTCTTGCTTCACCAGAAAATATGCCCAGAGTGGGGGGATCCCATGTCCAAGCAGAACAGCTGGGATGGGGCGCTGTCACCCACCACAGGGCCAGGCAGGGACCCCGAGTCTGTGTGGGGACCGCATGGGGTCATAGGGGCCAGGCACCGCCGCTCAGGACTGCTCTGCCACGTCCTGGTCCTTTACAATCCTCCACGGCCCCCAGTGACCGCATTGCACTGGGGAGGAAGAGGAGGAGACGTGATGAGTTGGATCTCTACTGCGGAGACGTGATGAGTTGGATCTCTACTGCTGGCTGCGCCGGGCCGGGGCCCACTGCTGCCGTCGCCGCACGGGGTGCAGCCACCCGCGCTTTCCCGTCGCGTTGGCGATGCCGCGCGGGACGGGGCGCGGGGCCACCCAGGCGCCCTTGCGGACACACAGAGCCGCTTTGTCTGAGGGCAGCCACACAGACCCACAGAAACGGCCTCTCTCACAGCCAGGCACAATTAAAAATCATCGTAAGAAAGGAACACTGTAAAAACTGGGTGCGGGGGGCGGGGGAAGAGCTCTGTGAGCAAACGCTCAAAGCCCTCAAAGCCACACAAGAAGGAAATAGATTGTAATCTCCCTAACGAACTGCAGAGTTAATCAGCATGAGCAGGAGCAATTGTGAACTTAGGTTTGGTGCAGGGCTTGCTACCAGTGCCTGCTTTCAGAGGGGACCTTATATGAACGGGGGCTCTGTGCCCAGTCCAATAAAGAGTCCAAAGTCACAGGCGAATAGGCCTATATTTAAACAGAGGTGTTTGAACAAAATAACCGCGATGCTGGCGCTCTTTGTGCAGGGAGGTTTGCCAGAAGACTTGGCTTTTGTTCTTGGTCTTTCAGGGAGCAAATTAACTAAAGGAGACAGGCAGGCCAATGTTACTGAAGAGGGCTGACACATCCACCTGCTCCTGGATCAGAGGGAGCCGATCCAGCCGCCTCCGGGAATCTTTTTTATCGCTTTCTGTGGACTTTGGACCAGATCCTGAAACAGGACTCCTGAAGCAGGGAGTCCTGGAGACCAAGGGCAAGAACCTAAACTAAGTCCAGACAAAACGGTTACCTTCCTATACAAGCACTTAGTTGCTGGGAGGTGTTGGCCCACCCAGAACTCCCGAGTCCCCTTGAGGGAAGGCAGTGCTACGACTTTGTTATTCAGGGACATTAAAGCCCACACAACCTCAGTGGGATTGGCTCTGATTTAAGTCAAAACCCACTGAGCCGGTTTGGGGCCTAAATAATCTATTCACCTGGGCCACAAATATACCCTGCATCCAAGGGTACCTAAACTTCCAAGGGAACGTAAGGGTAGCTCGGCTTCCTTCTAATTCTGTCTTTATCTGGCCCCAGAGACTTTCCCATTGCCTGCCCTGACACACAGAGGGGTATTCAGCATCCATGGCCAGTTCACCAGTGCCTATGTCCCTCTTGGCCCTCCAGGGACCAAATCAAAATCCACTGGGGCCACTTTCCACTGATGGTGTCTGTTTTCTTTTAATAGGCTCTTTTTTTACAGTGGGAATCAAGACCCTGGATTGCAGAGAACGCAAGTCGGTGTCCGCCGGGCCATGGACCTGCGAGGAAGGAGGCCTACAGGCCAACGGCTCTAAAAACTTTTATTATTTGTTGGTTTCTGCTAACATCTGCATGACTCCAGTGACTAACAACCACCTTAAGGGAATGCATGTGTTAGTTAGAGACTCCCTGGCCTTCCTGGTCAGGGCTGAAAGCGCACGAGGCCCAGGCTAGCACAGTCTTTCCGAGGTGGGCGGCCAGAAGGCACTGCTCAGTCTGTAAAGGCTGCCCTGGGTGCCGTCTTTGCAGGCCCACACGCTCAGGAGCACAGCAGACGAGGCAGTGCGCATTGCCAGTAGCAAACGAGGGAAATTGCAGTCCTGGGCCTTGTGATCCAGTGCCACCAGTGGCTTCTCTAGGCAAGGCCTGCGGGGTCGAAACCCGTGTCCAGCCTGCGGGGAGTTGTCTCCAGGATGCACACCTGGAGCAAATGGCCCCATTGCCTTCCCCCCACATTGGGCATGTCTCTAAACCTCCTGGCAAGTTGTGGCTGCAGCCCTTGGCTGATGAAAATTGAAGCATCTCTGCCTGGATGCCGTATATGTAGTTGCCTATAGACTCTGTGCTGGGCTGTGGGGCAGGTGATGCCACACAGCATTTGTCTCCATCCAGAGCTGGCCGTATTGACTGTTGGGGCTCGCAGGGACGTGCTGGGCCCCACAGGTTACCCCTGGGCTCTGCCATGCTCTTGGGCTAGTTGGAAGGCTCTGTGGTCATGATGTCTGCATGAGGAGGCTGCGACAGGCTGCTGTTCCCACCGTTGCTCATGTTTTCCTTGCTCTCGTCCCTCGCGGGGTCGCTGCCTTTATCCTCCACTTTCTGCTTCAGTTTGAGGGAGGAATCTCTCCGCAAAAGGAGGGGTTGGTAGCCAGCAAAGCCTCCTCCGCTCACGTTTGTACGCTTGTCTGGGGACAGACAGAAATGGAATATTATTTTCCTAGGATGAGAAGACAGTGGCAGCGCAGCCAGGACCCTTTATATCATTTTAAGTCTTTGCCAAACACTCTGCAGGCAGGAGGGAATACTGTCAGGGTTGGGAGGGGAGCTGTGTGAGTGTGCAGTCAGTGAGCTTTGAGCACTGCAGCGGAGGGGAGCTGTGTGAGTGTGCAGTCAGTGAGCTTTGAGCACTGCAGCGGTCACACGAGCTATGGTAGCAGTCTGCAGCATGAAGTGAGGACAAACAACATCACACTGCTTGGGATTTGGCTTGGAAACTGCGTTTGAGACCCTTCAGCTAAGGAAATGGGGCACAGGATCTCATAATCAGAGTTATTAGTGTATCTTGTCTGAAAGAGGGGTCCTTCCAGCCCCCTGGCCACCCCCCAAAGAGGGGAATACAGTCGGGAGACTTGGCAGCAGTACTGAGATGTGTGTCCCAACGCAACCTCGTTCAAGAGCAGCAGAAGGAAGGCGTGATGGCCTGGCCCAGCCTCTTACCTCCTGGCTCAATAGGGTGCATCAGTCGATTCATCTGGACGTTCCAGTGCTTGACGTTGGTGCTGGCTTGTCGCAGCTTCCGCTGGGCCGCCTGGAAAGAGCCATAAGAGAGAGGTGAATCAGCCGCCCTACAGCCATGGGCCCGGGACCACTGGCAGGAATTTCCCTTCCCTGAGCAAGCCTGGATTTGAGGCTTCCTCTAGGATGGAGACTGAACTCACTCTCCTTTTGGCCTTCTAATCCACCTGCTCCTACCCTGCTTTTTCCTGCTCAGATCCTCCCCTCTCCACACACTCCCAGTGTTGTTACTGGTGCTCTCTGTAAGGACACCAGTGCTGTCCCCCTGGGGCTTGTCTCCCTTCAGCCACAGAATCACCCGGTGCACACGCATGGCACAACTTAGAAAAACTCAGAGCCACATGACGAGGAAATGCCAGCTTGGTGCTTTCTCTGCCTGCCCCCAGAGTCCGCCCCGCAGGCTGCCCTGTCAGCAGACTTCTCACAATAGCATCTGCCAGCACAGCAAAAGGGGGGGCGAAAGCAGCTCAGCCTCCTCTCCACTTCCCTGGAGTCGCAAGCTGCGTGTGGTGCAATGCCGAGCCGGGCACTGCCCAGCCAGCGTTGCGTGCTGACCCTCAAGGGCGAGGGACACATCTGCTGAGGCTGACGGCTCCTCCCAGGCAAACCTCTGGGCTGCCTTCCCTGCTGCAGCTAATGATGCCCTCCATCCAGCTTGGCTACACCTGGGTAGCTGAGAACAGGCTCCGTGTCTGGCACAGAGGATGATCCCCAGAGCCCCTGGGTTTTCTCTAGCATGGAGGTGACGCCAGGGAGAGCCGGAAAGTCCCCTAGGACTTACAGCATGAAGGAAAGTGGTGCTAACATGATGCTCACCATGACGTCTTGGTCTACCCGCTGCCTGTTCACTCTCACTTCTTCCAGCTGCTTCTGGGCCTCTTCCAGACACTTGTTCTTGTTCTCCATCTCCTGCTTGAGGACTTGCTTCTCCATCTGAGTTTTGATGATGTACTCCTCTTGCTCTTCCTTCAGCTTCATCAGCTGCTTCAGCTTCTCCTCTTCCTCAGCTAGTAGCCTGTTGTGAAAGCGCAAGAAGTGATTACGTCCCCCTCCCTGCTCATCACCCACTGACCCGCTCGCAGAATACGATGTCACCGGCGGTGCTGGGTGTACGCAGCGGGCCATGCGGGGAGCCGGCCTGCTCAGACTGCAGAGAGCTTGTCAGCCTCTCTGCAGCCCCGATGGCAGCAGGGCAGGCTGGAGCCCCGGGGAGCAGGCGAGGGCAGCCACGCTGTGCCGGGGCTGTGTTTGACGACGCGACGCCCAGCCATTTCCCCGGGGGTGGTGCTGATGGAGGAGCGGCTGGGATGTGCTGGTCCTACCTGGCCTGCGCGTATCTCACAGACTCCTCGTCCTGCCGCGCTTTCACCTCCTGCTGCAGGGCCTCCTGGAGACGCCCCTGCATGTCCTCCAGCTCCACGATGCGCTTGCGCTGCCGTTCTGCCTCTGCCTCCTTCAGGACCATCTCCGCCTGCATGGAGGCGCGAGCCTGCAGCGGGGAGAGGAGCTGTCAGCGCGAGGGGCTGGGTGCTGACTGCTGCCGTCCAGGGGCCCCAGCAACAGAGCCCAAGGCAATTTGTCCTCAGATCCTGCTCCTTGGGTATCTCACACAAATGGCAGCAGCATTACTGCAAGAGGGGGGTTGTGCTCCTAAAGGCACATTGATCCTCCAAATCCTCTGAATCGATGTGGGCAAGGGAAGGGACCGGCCATCCCATGAGCAACAGTGCCCCCGTGGCAAGGCACCCACCTGCTCGGCCTCCCGCAGCTGGATCTCCAGCGTCCTCTGCATCTGCTCGTGCTGCTGCCTCCGCCGCTGCTCCTCCTCCTGCAAGAGCAGCTCTGCCTGCCGCTGGGCCTCCTTGAGCAGCTCCAGCTCCTGCAGCTTCCTCTCCTTCTCCTCCTGGAGCTGCTTGAGCCGCTGCGTCTCCTCCTCCTTGGCCGCCTTGCGCTGCTCCCGCTGCTCCCGCTGCTCCCGTCGCTTCTGCTTCAGGTCTTTGTGCAGGGACTTCTTGCCCTCGGCCTGCAGCCGGATGGCTGTCTGGATGGCTGGAGAGGGAAGGACGGACGCTCAGCTGGGCTGCCTCCCCGGCCGTGGGGAGCACAGCGCGGTCCTGCCAGGGAGGGGGCACAGAGCCGGCGTGGGGGCACGGACCTAGTGTCCACTCCTGGCGCTGCCGGGTGTCAGAGGCGCTCATCTCGTACGTGCGGGAGGAGGTCTTCACGCAGAACATGCACCTCTTCCCGTCCCGGTCAGGCAGCACCTGTGGGGAGAGGACAGAGGACGGCATTGCCCCAATCTGCCTGGGGTAAGGGAGCAACCAGTGCGATGAGGACCAAGATAAATCCTCAGATCCACCCTCTCACCCAACAACTGTCCTCCTGCCTGCTGCGTACAGGCCTGAAAACTAGCAAACTCATGCCACGTAATCCACTAATTATCACCTCTGGGCTTCTTGCAGCAGGAGAAATCCCTGTTTCTGCTGGTCTTTCTCTAGCTGCCTGAGGGAGCTTTTCCAACTTTGGTTATAGGATTGGCTCTCCCATGCTCATGGACATGAACCCACTGCAGTGTATTTTCAGGTCCCCCTTCCCAGGGTCCATTAGCCTCTGTCCCAGCTATGCCAGGTCTCGTGGCACGGGGCCTCACGGGAGGCATTATCCCTGCTGCCCAACGAACCCCCGAGCCACGTCCTGGGCTTCACCTCCACGCAGCAGTGCTTGTCTAATGCGATGCTCCCCTTCTTCTCCTTCCGTTCCTCGCTCATGTAGTAGGACAGGACACTGGGCTTCAGCGTGAACCACCGCTCCGACCAGTTCCTCCTCAGCTGGCCCTTCTTCCAGAGGTATCCCTGCATCCGAGAGACCCGGGGATCACTGAAGGTGGTAGGAGGGGTGTCGTATAATGGCATCATAACCGTGTTTGTGTAGAGGCAGGGGAAAAATAGAAACATCCCCCCCAGAGAAGGGTCCAGTGTGGTGCAGGGACCGGGGGAGGCAGGAGCAGGTCTGGGCCAGCTGCACGGGGTTGTTACAGCCTTTCTGACCTGGCCGGAAACCTGAGACCAGCTCCCTGTGAAAAAGGCGGTGTCCCAGGACGCAGAGCCCCCCTTGCCTGTTTGAGCACGTCCTCGATGACCTCCTGGTACACCTCCTCCACGGCCATGCTGACGGCCTCCTGCTCGATGCCTCGCAGGAACCGCCCCGAGTTCACCATGTCCAGGAACTGCCAGACCGTGAGGCCGCCCTGGCCCTGCGGCTCCTGGGAGAGGTAGTCGTCCAGCTCGCAGGAGTTCAGCTCCACGTTCATGGCCGTGCAGATCTTCTTCAGCAGGTACTCCACCTGCGGGGACGGGGAGCTCAGCCACGGGGAGAAATGAGAGCCGTTCCCACCCACAGCCGCTGACTCGGACCAGTGAAACCCCGTTTCGGAGGGCCCTGGGCGACATCCCTCCGGTCTGGAGACGCAGGACCCCTTATCACAGAGTTATCGCCCCTTGCGACGGCTGATGGTGATGTTTGAGCTGCTGCAGGCAGACTCAGGAGGTTGGTACAGGGCTAGTGCTCGTGAGGCTTTTTTCTTTTGACCACGTGGCCTAGGTGTTTTTGGATTGTTTTTCTGAAGAGTAAGAAAACGCTTCAGAAGTAGAGTGCSTTAGGGAGACTAGACCAACGCTGTGCTCCTCCAAACCTGACCCACAGAGCAGGTGTCTCCAGCCACTGCCGTGACCTCAGTACCGCTTTGGTTTCCCTCTGATGTAGTAACATGTTGCCATAAAAACACTGAGGACAAGCAGGGGGAAAGGTCCCTGCAGAGGAGATGAACCTCATTAGGAAACAATATAAATAAACTGCTTTAAAAAGAGCTACAATTGCTGAAAACAACGTGATGTCATGAAGACTTCAGCCATCACAGCCCAGCTGCRGACCTGGGACCCAAGAGGGGAGGGTGGCTCTGCTGAGAGTCACCGCAGAGTCCCCAGCCCGGATGGACTTTGCCCTCCTCGTCGTCTCACTCGGAGAAGGGAAAGAGTCTTCATTTAGGGCTGTTTTTTTTCRAGCCCAGCCCAGTAAGCAAAAAGATGATTCAGTTTGTCATGGTCTGGGGAACAGGAAATACCTCTCCCAGGGAACAGGAAGTGCGGTTGCCCTCGCACATCTGCGCAACGCCGGCTTTCTTTTTCTTTTTTGCCTTTTTTTTTTTTTTTTTTTTTTTTTTTTTTTTTTTTTTTTTTGCTTTTTGCTGATCTCTGGGGGAGATGGCGCAGAAGCAGATGGCAGCTGCTCGCCCAGCTGAGCTCAGCCCCTTGCCAGCGCAGCAAGGCCCGGGAGGTTGCTTTGGAGCGTGTCCCTCCTTCCCGGATCTGCCCACCTTCCCGTGGGGTTTTAATCTGCCCCCCAGGAAGGAGAAAGCTCCCCCTCCAAATGCAGCRTGGAATTTAGAGCTTACTGTGAGCGGCTTTGCGGCTGGGTACCTCGCTCTTAACTCTCTGGATGCTGGGCAGGGGGGAGCACACGGTGACAGCGGGCACGGAGAGGGACAACCGATTCTGCTGCCTACATGGTGGCACAGGCTGGGACACAGCCCCCCTCGGGCCTCGCGCACAGCCGCGCTGGCGGCGGTTGCACAGGAGCACCTCCACCGCAACAGCAGATCTGAAGGGTTTCTCGCTGTCTTTTTCTCCCCCATKAAAATCAGAAAGAGCCCTCCAACACCATGCTCTCCTTAACTCTTGGATGAGCTGCAAGGACGTCAGGCAAGGGACCATCCGCAGCAGGGAGAAAGGAGTTGAGCTGTGGATGCTCCTCRGTTAGGGATCTGAGAACTGGCACATTCATTTCACAGCTGGTGAAAGAGCTCCATTGCTGGCATCGGCTCGGGGCCACAGAAGGGCACTGTGGTACCAGCCCATGCTCCATCCTCCAAGSTGTCGATACCTCAGAGGCGTCAGAATTTCGGAGAGGTCCTAGGAGCTGCCCCAGGTCACCCCCCTTTCCCTGGGCACCAGCGGTGGCYGTGGCCATAGCTGGGGGTGCCCAGGGCAGGTGGCCCATTCCTCCCGTCCTGCTCGCGGCCTCCTTTCTGTGTCACACCCAGGAGCACCACGTCCAGCGGGATGTGGAGAAACGGCCTTAGGAAAGRCGTGCCGGGAAACGCGAACGGGACATTGCAGCCCCAAACCAGCTCTGCCGGCATGCGGAGCCCTGGGAGGCCGGGAACGGAGCTGAGTGAGACAGGCGGCAGGAGACGGCACTTCCTACCTCGTCTGGCACCATGACGAGAGGGTACTTGTCTTCAGACAGGAAGTTGAAGAGACACCAGAGCTTGAAGGCGTCTTGGTGGGACACAACGCTGTTCCCGTTCCGGTCGGGCTTGTAATTCTTCTTCGCTGTCAGGGTCCAGCAGAGCTCGTCRAAGTTTTCTTTGACAAAAGCACCTTCCTCCACCTGCAGCCAAACCCAGAGTAGTGAACGTACGGCTACGTGATTACAGAGCTTCTGGGGGGAAATGCTGGAGGAAGGACAAAAACCCTTGCATTGGAAATCTCCTGCTCCTGCCAGAGAGAAGCACTGACTGATTTATACGTGGGGCAGGAGAAAGGGATGTGCGCGTGGTTACAGAGTGTAACTGGCCCCGAACGCGGGAGTGCCGACCCCCTGCGCTGGTTCAGCACGGGTCCCCTGGCGCAGGCGGCTCAGGCACGCTGGCTGCCGGAGAACGCGCTCCGGGATCGCTGCGGTGCCCGGGCACCGCGGCACGACWTCTGCCTCGTGATGCCAAGGGTGCCGCAGCCCCCTCGCAGGCAGCCTTGGCAGGCGTGCAAGTGCCGGCGGGCAGCAGAAGACGTACAGCAAAGCACACAGCATCCTGGTGGGCTCGCCAAGGCCTCATCTCCAAGGCCTCCGTGGCTTTGGGTCAGTGCAATTATCCCGTTTTACCAACAAGAGGCAGCGAGGCCCGGCAAAGGGAGGAGACGTGCCACAGGCAGGCAGAGCGGAGGCAGCAATGGAGCCTCCATCACCTCGGCCTCGCCACCGTCGAAGAGCGACCGCCGGTTTGAGAAGCCTCCACCAGAGCTGGGCTTCCTGTGTCACCAGTAACGGCAGCGAGTTCAGCGACTAGCGAGTTCGGCTCTGTGAAACACAGGTGACCTGTGACAGGGACCAAACTCGTCTGGGCACATCTGGCCGCTCTGTCCTAGCGTTTGCCCAGGAGGGTCCTGCCGCGCTGCACGAGCCGCGCAGCCAGCGTGAGGGCCAACCACGGTCTGCGACGGCCGAGCTGGAGGAACACCTTTGGGTCCTGGGTACCAGGAAAAGCTAAAAGCCCCACTTACTAGGAAAAACCACTTCCCCTTCTCAGATTGCCTCCGGGATTTTATTAGCCATAGCGAAACGAGCAGAAGGGGGCTTAAAGGTCATCGCCGAAAAAAACCACATGAGAAACTGCAAGGATTTGGGCCACTCAGCAACAGGAAGGTTGGGCTGGGCTGACCTTGGGCACAGCAGGAGCAAATACCCGGTGGCCCCGCGCCGCGAGGCCTTCTTGCATCTCCGGTGAGGTTTCAGGCTCTCCAAACCACCTCGCTAAGGCAGAGGGAGCAGGAGAAGGCTCTGCCCTCTCAGCCCTTTCGCACTCGCTGCTGCTTGGGCTGAATAACAACCTCTAGCAAGAGAAACCTGGCACGCGGCAAAGCCGGGACCCTGCGGGCTGCCGGAGCCGCACGGTTCAGTCTGAGCGGCCTCAGCCCGTCAGGACGGGAAGGGAAGGGTTACTGCACCCAGCTCCAGGCCCCCCTGCTTTAAAGTGCACAGTGGAAGAAAGTTGTCAGTCATTTTTCCTCTCCCCACATGCCCAGAGGAAACGTGCACCGAGCCGCAGAGCCTCGCTGTGCAAAACAAAGGTGCCTTTGAGCCATGGAAAAAGAGAGAAACCCACCCACTCCCCACCCCGTGGCACCCCCAGCACCCCACCCTCCTCCATCTCCTCYGCTTTCTGCCAAAAGGCTGGGAGGTCACATCTCGAGTTTGAGCACGGCTGGAGAGGAAAAAAGGGCTGGGACGGACCGCGAGGTTTCCTGCGCCCGGGTGATTTCTCTCGCCGAGCCCTTTAGGAAACGCTGACACAGCTGCGCCTCCGACCAGAGCCCCGACGGGGCGGAAGAGCCGGAGAGCCGCTCTGCCAGCGAGGCACTGCGCGCTGCACCTTTATCTCTCCTTTTAGCAACCAGCTGATCCCCCCATCCCTCTGCCTCGCCCCGGGTCTGCCCTGCAAACCGGGAGCTCCTGGGGAGGAGGGATCGGACCGCGCGCGATGGGCGCCCACCTTGTCCAGGATGTACTTGTTGAGGTAGGGCATGTAGCCCTGGCTGGACACCGGCCCGTCGTCGTCGTCCCGGAAATGCTCCTCCAGGGCCACGGGATCGTGGGGGATGCGCAGCACCGTGTACAGGTTGTGCGACAGCACCTGGCGGAGCACGAGGAAGGGAGGAGAAGGGCTTTCGAGGGGGGAACCGCCGCCCCTGCCGCGTCTGCAGGCACACGCACAGCTGGGGCACAGCTGGATGGTGCCAAACACCCCACCCGCCCGCCCTGGGGCCCAGGACCCACCCCAGCACCCTGATGCAGCCGCATCACGGCATGGCTTGGGTGTTTTCAGCAGCGTCAGGGAACATTCCTAAATATAAACCTTAGACAATCAAACGGAAAAAGCCCCAAAGGCATTTGGAATTGAGGAATTTTTTTTAACTTTCATTTCTCTTCTTTCCTAGCACACGGGGAACTTTTTTTTACTTTATTTTTTTAAGGGACCGTTCCAAGCATTACAAAGCAAACAGGACATAGTTTGATCTAGAAAGGACGATAAGCCGCCCCAATCCACTCTACCTGGCAGCTGCCTTGAGGGATTGCCTGAAAAAATAAGTAACTGCAACGTGCTGCACACCAGTTGCCGTGCTGCAAGCCAGCAGCAGTCGCTTTGTGCAACTGTGTCATCAAAAGACACCGAAATGAAAATTAAAAAAAGAAAAAGTAAAAGAAACTAAGGAAAGGTTTTGTTYGGAGGGGCCGGAGGGGAAGGCGGCCGGCTTTGCGGGGCAGCTCACGACCTGTCTGGAACCGTCCCTCCCCTGCGAAACGCTGCCGGAGGCCTCGCCAGCTGCTGAGCCTCAAAACCCTCCTTGCACAGCCGGATCTTCGCTCGTTTTTTTGCCCTCCGGGCTGAGGTTGTCGGTGAGGCTCCACCCGGCCTCTAAACCCCCGCGCAGGGCTGTGGCCCCGGGCGCCCAGCTTCCCCGGGGATGGGCACCTGGACTGCATCTCCCATGATGCATAGGGCAGAGCCACCAGCCTCCCTGCCTGGACTCCATCGCGGTGCATCATGGGAAATGTAGTCCAACCTGTTGCCCCCATCTTCTGCCAAACCATTGCCCGCCATGAGAATGTGGCTTGTTGCATCTGAAATTCGCCATTTCTCCAGCCAGCTTGGCTCCGTTTCCCCTTGCCCTTGGCTGCCTGCAGCCCCACGTGCCGTCTCCGAAGCCCGACGCCTCCCTGGACGGAGCAGGGCTGGAGAAAGAGCCAGCCCAAGCCTTGGTCCCACCAAGTGCCACCTTGATGGTGCTCAGCCCCCGCCGGGCAGCACGGAGCGGGGTGGGCGAGACCCAGCCCGCGAGGCGACTGACGCCACGGCCCCGGGGGAAGCCAGGGAACCAGACGGCGAGCAAAATCGAAAGTGGGGCCTCGCCGCTGGCATGGGGCTGCCACAGCCCCCACCCCGGGCCCCGAAATGAAGGGAAAATATCCGGAGGGGGTGGAGGGGACGGGATGCTCTGAGCGCCAGTGCAGCCGCCGCCGGCGAGAGCGGTTCGTGACTCAGCTTTTCCGCCGCGCCGCGGGCGGGCAGCGGTGGCGGCAGGGGGAAGCGGGCCGTGGGGCGCTGGGTCCGGCCGAGGCCCCCCGCCGCCCCCCGCTTCCCTCCGAGGCCCGGCCCCGGGGGCCTCTTTGCCAGCCACGAGGGTCCCTTTAGCTGCTCGTCTCGTTTTCTGCACCGGGCCGGGCAGGGACCGCCTGCTCGCTGTCCCGGACGGTCCATAAACCGGCCACGAGGAGCCAACCCGTCCACCGAGAGCTTGGTTAAATCCAGAGCTCTGCACAGATTTCCGGGGAGAGCATCCTTCCCCGCCACCGCGCCCCGAGCCGGCAACCCCGCTAGCGAGGCCGAGCTGCTCCTCTCCTCTCCCTCCGCTACCCGGGGCAGGACCAGAGCAGAGCTGCAGCGCCCGGACGGCGCGAGAGGAGACGGCCCCGCGGCTCCCGCCTGCATCCCGGGGACAGCGCTCCGGCACGGCCGCAGGGACACGGGCGGCTCTCCGTGTGCCCGGCAAGCAGGACCATGTCCTGCAGCACAGACGCCCCAGGGAGACGGGAAATGGCTCTCCTGGCTCTCTGAGTGGGGATGTTGGCACAGAAAAGCTAAACTGCTGCTCCAAAACCAGGCATGATGTGTGCCCGCCCTAGGAACCGAAATACCCAAGGTCTCTGGTCTCCTGGTACGTAACCGCAAGCCTGCCCTTCCTTCCTGTGCAGATACACACCTACACGCGCATGTACATGTGTGCATACTCGCATATGCATGTACGTATAAAGAGCTAAACTACTGAACCCAATAGCTTCCCGCAGCTGTGCCATCGAGCTTTGAAATGCTGCTAAATTTACTTATGCAACCGGCTGAAAAGAGTTCAGAGGAGTCTGACGCCCAGCTCCTGTCGGCTTTCTTAGAATCCACCAGCAAAAGCCAGCGCCTGGCTGGGGGGGCCGACGGCGCCTTCTTTCCGTCGGTGCACCCACCCCGCGCACCGGCAGCTCTCCCACCCGCGCTCGAGACCCTTCTTGCAGCAACACGCCAGGGAGCAGAGCACGGCCAAGCATCACCGTCTCAACACCAGCCAGGAGGAGTTTCCAGAGGACACAGCGACCGCTGCTTTAATTCTTACTTGCTCAAACTATCGGCTTGCAAGACTCTGAGTTTCTTCTGCACTGAACTTACAGGCAGAAACCCCAGTGCTGGCTTGCGTAGGCTGGGGCAAATCCAGGCCTCTCGTGAATTTTGCACCAAGGGGCAATGGAAATGAGGTCTCCCCTGCCCTGGGGCAGGTAGAAAGTCATCCAGAACTGAGATTCATCATAGGAAAAAACCCACACGTTGGTGTTTCCGACACAGTGCACGCACGGCGCAGTAAATCCCGAGAGCCTCTCCCCCACACAGCCCCAGACTCGCCTCCAAGCACCCTTCCCGTTTCCATGCTGAAAGTGTGGGAAGAAAGGCGGGGGCAAATCTCCATTCCGCTCTGATATGTCACTCTGGAAAAAAACATCGCTGTGGAGATTGTCTCCGCGGCACCTCCGACGGAGCCCGGCACCCCTTGGCCCCGCGCACGGGGTGGGTTTGCAGCTCCACCTTCCCTCCTGCACAGACTCTCTAGGAAACTGCTGCTAAAACTAGGGTCTTTGCGGCCTCAGCAGCACCAGCAGTGAAAAAGATCTTGCAAGACAAATGCTGTATGTGTAACACCAGTGCTTTCAAAGTGTGATTGCGCATTTGGGGCCAAGGGCAAGCCTGGTACCGGCTTAGGACCCAAAGCTGAACTGCCAGAAGTGCCCACATACCCTGGGGGCAGGGAGTAGCTCAGGAGAGCACAGCACCCATCACCGGGAATTAGCAAAGGGAATTAGGCTCTGGCCTACTTTGGGATTTTCTTTAATTCCTTCAGCTATTTCTATGGTTTTCGGTGCCTTAAAAAATTGTAAATTATTCAGAGCCTTATTTAACGGCTCTGAAGATGCTYGAGGCTGAACGGCCCCTGGGTCCCATCCCAGCCTCGCGTCGGCCCTGCGCAGCCGAGCTGAGCAAATGCTGTTTTCCGTCCCTGGCTGGCCATGGCCAGGAGCAGCTTTGCGGGGCCTCCATTTCCCCGGGGGGGACACCGGGGTGCCCTGCTCCGACGTGGCTCCCAAACCACCACGTGCAGCAGGTTGCTCCAAAGCGGGTCGAGCGGCTCGTGGCCGGCCGCCGGCTCGGCAGGAGCAGCCCAGCTCCCGCCGCTCTAGACCCATTCGGACAAAACTCTCAGTTTTGCACCAAACGCGGCCCCCGGCACCTTCCCTGCGGCCTCTCCCAGGGGAGCCCCTCGAAGGCAGAGGGAGAAGGAGGAGAACAGGTTTCTGTACGTGGCCTCTTTCACGACGCATCTCCCGACGTCGCAGCCGCTGCCAAGTCCTCCTGACGCAACCGCGTTTTGCGTGTTTCTAGCTCAGGTCCTTTCTCCACATCACCACCCCCTGCTCCAAGCAGCATTTCCAACCCCAGTGCCAGCATAAGGACCACAACGCGACTTTTAAGCAGGGGAAAAAAAAAAAAAACAACCTCACAAAATTTTCAAAGAAAAACATCAGTAACTATTGTAAAAGCAGAGGAGAAACCTGGTGGATTTGACGAGACCCAGACGAAAGGCTTTAAAAAGCCGCGACGGCTTTAAGAAGTGCTGAACGCAGGAGCCTTCCGCAAAGCTGCCAAAGGGATGGCACAAGGGGCAATCAGAGCTTTTTAAAAAGCAATACGTTATTTCTGGCCAGGCTGCCAAGGAGTTTTATTTTTGAACGCGGTCTTCCTCTACCTACCTACCCGCTGCTCGAACAGGAAGGAGAAACGCGGGTGCTCAGACAAGCAAGAAAATACAACCAAGATAAGGTCGCGACTTGGGCATAAGGAAGCGTAAGGCAGTAAAAACACCTCAAAAAATTCAATTTCTCCCCAAAGTTTCACCGATGAGATACATTTGAACGTTAACGCCCTGCTGCTTCCCCTCTCCCCCCCTTTCCTTTTTTTTTTTTAAGGCAGGTGAATCAGAGACAGAGAAATTCACTAAAACGAAATCCTAAGCATGGAGGAGAGTTAGTATTTAGCAATTCTTCCAAATATCCCGTGGAAAGCCGGGGAGCTGCAAAGCATCACTGGAGCCGCTCCGTACCCCGTAACCCGCCGGCGAGCCCGGAGGCGAGGCAGAGCCGAGGCACGCCGAGCCCCGAGCCCCTGGCGTGCCGCCGGCCCCCTCGGTACTCACTTTGAGCTGGGATTTGGACACTTTGCCGCTCTTCTCCACGTCCAGGGCCGTGAAGGCGTACCAGATGGATTTCAACAGCTCCGCTCGCAGGTCCATGGCTACAGGCGCCGATGACAGAGGCTGCTCTGTCAACGCTGAGAATCCGGTTTCAGGAAACCGATTGCCTCGACAGCCTTCAGCGGCGGGAGCTTGCGCGAAGCAGGAGCGCCATCTGCTTGGACCTGCCTCCGAGAGGCCCCCGGCCCCCTGCCATCTTCCTGCCCGCCTAGCGCTCCGGGGCCCAGGGGCATCTCTGCCCGCTGGTCCCCCGGGCACCCACCGCCTCCAGCTCCCGGCTCCCCGTGGCAGGCTGCAGGCAGGGGATCCGCTCCGGCACGGCCTTCACAGCTAAATAGCTCTTGAGCTGCAAACAGGACGCCGAGCTGCACCCTCGCCTTGCGGTTCGCAGGGGCTGACGTCTGCTGCAGACACCCCCGCTGCGAGCCTCTGCCAGGCCTGGCGCACCTGCGAGGCAGACCCGGACCCAGAGCCGAGGGGACGCAAGGGAGGCACTTCTGGGCTCGCTTGGAAAAAGAGCATGAGAATCCAAGCACGAACTGGGCAAGGACTCGTAATACTTTGCAATCTCAGCCTGGAGATGAAAAGCTTTCTCAGCACTTGTTCTGCAGAGAGAAATCCCCTCCCTACACAGAGTACCAGCTTCCTCTTCTCAGATTTAAATTGAGAGCTTCCCCTAGCAGCAGCACAGCCCATGCCACATGTGAGAGCTCCAGCCCTGCTTGTTTTGAGCTCTCACACCAGCAAAGGCAAGCTGAAATCTGCCTGCTGCAGCCCTCCCAGGGAGGCATTACTGGAGCGGCATACCCATCCTTTCCTGCCCACACCTCTTCCCTTGCAGAAGCAGCCCAAGAGCACTTCCCGGGTGTAGATAGCCAATAAATACCTGCCTGCTGGCATTCTCTAGGCTAGCTTCACCCACAAAATGTCCAGGGGCTAAACTAAACACCAGAGGTGCCAGGGTTACTTCTGTGGGCCTGAGGAAGCCAGCCCAGGTCTCCTGCCCCAGCAAGCAAAGAGGAGTTGAGGATTTTTTATTTGCTCCCTGAACTTCCTTTATCTGTCCATCTGCAAAATAGCAGTATCCAACCCTCCCTCCCATTCTCTGCCAGCCCCCCAGCTCCAGAGACTGAAGGAGAGAGGTTTGGGGTTTTTTTCTTAAAAGACATTTAATTGTTTTTATTTCAACTCAGTATTTACATCCAAGTCTAGCTCAGCCCCCAAGAAGTGCTGGTTGGCCACTGCGGAGGGAGCATTTTCCTCTACTCCACAGTGGTGAGTCTGCCAAGGAAGGCTGGTTGAGAGCCGAGAGGACCACGGTAAAGAGAGAGAACTGCTGTTGTGCCCAGGCGCGCGTGGAGCCAGCCTGGTGCTTGCTCAGCGTGTGCCAGGGGAAACGCTGACTTCCAGCAGGAAGTGGCTGCCACTCAAAACACTGAGCCCAGGACAGTCTGGGCTCGCGCTGACGCTTCACTTTTTGAGGCTTTATTGCTTCTGTGCATATACTGCCCACTTGCCCCTCACACAGAGGGGCAGGCAGCTGTTGGGACCATCGCTAGAGGGGAAGGGCAGGAAGTGCCTCTTCGGAATAGATTTCGCACTCAGGGACTGCTGAAATCGCTGCAGCTCCAGGCCTACCACAGAAGACTGGGAGGTCTTGGGAGTCTTGGCCATGGAGAAGTTAATAAGAGAAGACTCAGCCTGCCATCTCCTTCAGACAGAGGGAGTCAGTCTCCAAGGCAAGGAGCAGGAAAGTCACCGCTCTGAGCCCAGGAAAACAGCAGAGCTCCAGCAGACGTCAGCAGCCGAGTTTCTCAGACATCCCTGCAACCAAGAGAAGAGCCCTTCACACAGAGTCACTTCGGTAGCCCAACACTGCCCGCACCTGCTCTCACCACCCGCGTGGTGTATACGCTGGACGCAGTCAGCTGGACTCGGACTCCTTCCTCGTTCATGTACCGCGTGTCTCTGTCTTCTGCGCGCCAGCTGGCCCAGCTCCTGCAGATCCCAACGCCTCGTGGACAACAGGCTCGGGCTGCCTGCTCTCCCTGCCCAGGAGGCTCTGCAGGTCTCAGCACCCATTCTCAGACACGGCTGCATCAAGTGTTACGGGTTCATGCTGGATCGCTGCTGCTGCCATGCTTATGGCTTCCTCCAGGCTCTGCTGCTCTTCCAACTAAGGGAGGAAAGACAGAGATAACGCTGCCCTCCCCAAAGGTGGGCTTGGTGGGCCTGGTGTCTCTCAGGGCAGCAGGACAGAGGTGCGAGGAAGCTGAAGTGGGTGACACAGGTGTGAAGCACAGGGGCAAAACAGGGAGACACTGTGGCGACGGAGACAGGCTGCTTACAAACGAGCGCTGTGCAAATACGAGGGGCTGCTCRTGCAGGCAAGGCAGACAGCTGAGAACACCGGTGGTTGAGGACGGGATCGCATACGTGGTGCTGATGTGACACAACTGGGTCAGTTTTCAAGAACGTGTTGTGGGGTACCACTGAGCTGGTGCCTGCTCTGCTATTTCCTGCACTTTCAGCTCTGTCCCAGCAGCACACAGGTCCCTAGGAGCCCTCCCCAAGCTCTCTGCTCCACAGTCTTATCCCTACATGTCCCTGCTCTCCTCAATGCCCAGGACATCTGGGAGTTAAGGAGGAAGCATCCCGGAACAGAGCAGATACTGCAAAGCAATAGGTACGTGCTGAAGCGAGTGGGTGGACGGGGATGCACAGGAGGGGGAGGAAGGGGAACACGGCAGGAACAACGCTCAGGCCAGCTCAGGGTGCTGCATGGTACCTGCACTGCAATGTGGGTGCCATTGGCAGTAGCCAGCAATGCCACCTGCTGATGACGGGGGGATGTGATGGCTGATTCCTCAGACATGACTGCCCCAGAAGTGACTATTGTAACCTGGGAAAAGTTAAGATGGAAACAATCAGGTTTTAAAAGAAAATGTGATTCCCTTTTGGCAGGATATTTCTCTGCGTGGAAGAGGGAAGGCCCCACATTTGCCCGTACCGGCTGGGTCTCAGTGCCATCAGTGTTGACCACAGTCATGGTGTGTGAGCCATCACCTGTGAGCTCTTCCTCAGGCACTGCAAGGGCACTGCTCTGCGTCACCATGCTGATTGCACTGCCCAGGGCCTGCAGGTCTTCCTGGGATAGACTGACCTGGGTGGGATAAAAGGGGATACTTTCAGCCAGAACAGCTTTTTAGGAAGCCTTAAGTAATTCCTGAGTTTAGCAACACAAACGTCTCAGTAAGGAAGAAATGTTCTTTCTCTGCACGCAAGACCTGGGGCACAGAGAACTCAAAGGACTTGCCCAGGGTGACAGAGACGATGAGTGGAAAATGCACAAACCTCAAGTGTCCGGCTCTAACTCTTTGACCATACCTCCCCTTCCCATTTAGCATCTTTTTTCTAAGCTCTTAAGTGACAGCTTGTGTATCGCTGCAGCAGGCAGCACCTCGGACTAAGAGGAAACTGTAGAGTTAATATTTTCCTTTGCCCTATGCCACAGAAGGAAATTTTCCCAGTCAGCACATGAGCTGCTGGTAGAGGGAAGTACAGCGCAAGAACAAGGCTGCTGTTTACACACCAAAAAACAATCTCCAAATCCAGCCTGTGTCAGCAGAGATTGGGAGCCATCTTTTGACAGCAGTCCAGGAGGCGAGGGCTGGCAGCGCCGCACACCAGCCTGGACAGGCGCCTGTGAGACCTCGTCCGCAGGCTCACCGGAAAGTGAGCCGGGGACCAGAGGCCCGTGTTCTCTACCCTCCGCATCGAGGCTGTAGCACTCGGGTAAGGCTGTAAGGAGGGAGCCCTCATAACGGACAGAGCCCACGAATCTCTGGGGTCTGCTTCACACTGAGAAGAGCCCCAAAGAGAACAGCAAGGTGAGGCCCAGCCCTCGTGGGACGCCCCGTTTAGGAGCATCAGGAGGCGCTCAGGGGACTGCAGAACGCAGGCTGGGTAAAAAGCAGTCTCCCTCAAAAGCAGTCTCCCTCAGATCCCTTCTCCCTCCCCTCACACCAGAGGCTGTTAGCGTCCATACCTGCTGTGTCCCATCCTGAGAGATAAGCGAGACCTGCGTAGGCATACCATCATCATCTTCCTCTTCATCCTCATCTTCCTCCATCTCTGACAGGAAAGTAATATGCTGGCTCTTCAGCGGGGAGCCTCTCTCAGCAGCAGCTGAGTCAGAGAAGGGGAAGAGCAAAGGGGATGAGAGACAAGCACTGATCAGAGCGTGAATGCACACATGCGACCCTGGGACCTGCCTGTTCCCTGAAGGGCCGACACAAGAGAAGAGCACGTGATCACGGTGACAACAACCCCATGCTGATCTGGGAGCAAGGATCTTTGCTTTCCATTCCGTAGTACGGGGAGAAGTAATCTGTTCCCACCCCATGACATACAAATAGGATCACAGGGAGCCCTTTACTCTTGGCTGCAACACAGATCTGGGCTTGATGGGGGAGACAGGAGGCCATAGCACAGGCCCAGGTCCGAGGGAGGACAGCAGCTGTGGGCTCTCGCTGTTCTCTCTCTGCTTTGCCACAGGGTCTGATCCGAGCCTGCTGCAGGTGACGGGGAGGTGGCTGCTCACCCTCCAGCTGCTGCTGTTCGTAGAGGGCCTGCTCACTCTCCTCCGTGGCCTCCAGCTCGCCGTGGCTGCTGCGCTTGTGCATGGCCAGCGTGGAGGTCTGGCGGTAGGTCTTCCCACAGCTGTTGCAGGTGTACGGCTTGCAGTGCGTGTGGACCACGTGGTGCTTGTAGAGGCTGGAGTACTCCGTGAAGCGCTTTCCACAGCCCGGCACAGTGCACATGTACGGCTTCTCTCCTACGGCAGAGGCCACAGTGACTTTCCATGCTCTACCACCCTCACCACACCTGCGAAGGGATTCCCCACCAACAGAGAACAGCTAGAGACAGAGCACAGGCAAAGCACCATCACCAGCCGAATAAGGCAACTCCTGTTTCCTTTAACTCCCCCCAAATCTACACCAACAAAGCATTGCCTGGAAATGGTCATTTCAGTCCCACAGATTTGCCTGATACCACACGCCATCCGTGCTGCCAGCTGACTGGGGAAGAGGCATCTGTGTTTTACCCTCTCCTCCTCTTACCTGTGTGGATTCTCATGTGGTTCTTGTAATTGGTGGCACTGGTGAAGCCCCTTCCACAGTTGGGCTCCGGACACATGTAAGGCCGCTCGCCCGTGTGCGTTCGGATGTGAACCTTGCGGATGTTGGATGTGGTAAAAGAGCGGCCACAGCCCTCAAATGGGCACTTGAAGGGACGCTCACCTGCATTGACAGAGTAACACAGAATGAGAGTCCTGCTAAAACCCAGCTACCTGGAATGCTCTGTACACCTGTATCCCTTTACTCCTCCACAAGTATTACACTAATGAGACCTCCGTTCAGTTCTTGCTGCTGTGAATGCTGTGTGCTGACACATTTCCTCTAGCAAACAAATTGTGATCCCTACTCTTTTGCTCTGCTGTTGGTAAGAGTCAAGAATCCCTAGTTCTACCATCTACTTTTGTCTGAAAATTTCTTCAGTTCTACCTTGCTTCATCCAAGATATCAAAAGGCATGAACTGGACAAAGACTGAAGCAGTACTTCACCTTGGACACCCTTTCAGTAGGCATCTAGGGGATTCTCCTCCTGAATTGCTCACCTGTGTGTGTCCGGATGTGTTTCTGTAGATCCCCAGAAGTTTTGAAGGCTTTGCTACACATGTCTTCTGGACACTTGTAAGGCTTTTCACCAGTGTGTGTTCTCACATGGCTCTTGAGCCCATACCCTGGCAAGGAAAGAAACCGCACAATTAATTTTATAATGCGGAATAAGTAACATGGCAAGCTGCATACCACCTCTCAATCTACAAACTTTCAAATGTCTGACCTGTGTCTAGGAACCTGAATGGGATGGAATATCCAAATAACCTCACAACACCACTGAGAATTCATCTTCTTCCCTTAACTCATTTTGTCTGTTCTTAATCAATCAAGACTCAGCAATTTTACATGCTGCAATTCATTCTCAGAAGTTTTTAAAAGCTATGCTTATTGTGCTCTGCTGGAGAGAAGCCAGGGCTGCTCCTCTCAAGAGTAGTTTGGACTAGACAGAACAGAGAACTTTGCAAAAGAGAAACTGTTACCTGTAGCAAATGCTTTCCCACAGCTTGGGAAGTCGCATGTATATGGCCGATCACCTGTGTGAGCACGTTCATGTACCTAGAACAGAAAGAACAAGTCTTTAAAGTGAGGTCCAAGCCAAGGAGGGCAAGGGAAGGAAAGCAGTGCAGTGAAATCCAGGTGGTGGAGAGAATCTGAAGCACTCTGCCGGCTTTCGCCATGGCCAACACATCCGGATCTCTCGTGGGTCAAAGTCTCTTCTCACTGACATAGTCCCATTTGCCTTTTTCCCCATTAAAAATAAAATGTTTTCCCCTTGTTCTTCAAGGTTGAAAGCATCTCCCTAAAGACCTCAGAGAGAAACTCACTTTAGAGCAATGTGCTAGTACCACAGAGTGCCTTGACCTTTTCCCTGTGGGAACCCAAGCATGCAGTTCTCAGCCCTTTGTACAGCAAGTGTTCTGAGCTGGCAACACAACACGGGGACATACCCAGTCTGCGTGACTGCACATTAGCTGCTTTACCTTTAAATGGTGGGCTGTGGTATAGAGACGGCCACAGCCTTTGTACCCACAACGGAAAGCTCTACTGCCGACCTGCTGCCCCTTCTCGTTGCTGTGCGCTGCTTCTTGCAAATCCTGCCAAGAGACATGGGGGGACCTAATTCAGTGAGCCACCACAGCAGACTTTGCAAAGCCCACATGAATCATTTCCCTCCTTGCCACACACACACACACGCGCGCGCACGCACCTTCAGATATCCTCACAAAAATGTATTCCTACAAACGCAGGTTGTACACACGTGATGCAGTCCAGGTGACAGAGCAGGCACCCGGGAACCAGAACTTCCCAGTCCCATCTCTAAGCTCACTGGGTATTCTCAGACACAACCCGCATCTCCATGCTTCACCTAGCTCATTAGCAAAACCTGCAGCTAATATATTTGCTAATCTTGCAGAGGAGCCCCAAAACTTTCTTAATTACTAGCCTGCAAAGCGCTCTGCATCAAGAGGAGTTCAGCCTAGTCTCAGAGATGCATCAGTGAAAAAATCAGACCTGGGAAGGGACGTCACTGGAATCCTCACTCTTCATATGGCAGGTGTTTGTTACTCCCTCCTCTTCCTCGTCAGATACCTGCAAGCAAAGACATACAGCATTGTTCATGCCTCCCTGTACAGTGCAGAACAGGCGAGCAGCCCAAGCAGGAAGGCATTCGCACCAGCAGAGCTGCCCCACACTTCTCCAAAGACCTCTGGGTGGCTGGTCCTGTCACAGCAGAAAGGTCTCCATCAGCGACCTTAAACACTGCCTGGTTGAACACTATGTTGGCACGTTCCTGGTAGCCCCTTCTCACGCAACGCTATGAGGACGGGAGAAAATAGCAGCACCCAAGACCACAGATATTCAGATGGACTATTGCAGTGACGACACGTTAGGATCTGGAGATAACTACAGGTTCTGAGGCCTTTGTAACAGGGGGAACAAGCATCATAACTCGGCCACTCCCGACATGTAAAAGGTTGGTCTTGATTCGTCACCTGAATCATTCGTGGAAGAGAGTATCATAACCAGGTGATGAGGAATGTAGGCAAACAGAAAGAAACACTTACAAGGAGAAGCATATAAAGCAAGGAAAGAAAGTCCAAGCTGTATCATAGCAGCTCTCTGCTCTTCCCGGAACTGTGCCTGAAGTAGCTTAAGGGTAAAACTCTGCCAGAACTAGCTAGCAAGTCCAGCAGGAGCCTGCTATGTTTTCAGGTCCTTAACTGTCAGCAACCTATCAGTGATGGCACTCGCACAGGACCCACGTCCAGTTTCTCTTCTCAGCAATGCCAACTCTGAGAAACACACACACAAGTGCTAACAAGGGAGGTAACTCAAACCTCAGGCCAAATGGGGACTACTACACCAGCCCTCAGTGCTGCTGGCAGACCATGAAAGAAGCGTTGGGTCCTCACCTTGCTGGCATACTGCTTCAATGCATTAATGGTCTCAGCATCAAAGGCATCATCTTCCTCCTCTCCAGCCAACTCCTCTAGCCCAGATTCTGCCTGCACTGCCAGGATGGTGCTGCCAGGTGGCACAATGACAGGACGATGTATGTAGGCAGTGGAGCCATCCTCCAGCTGGACCGCCTCAAAGGTGCTGGAGTTGTAACTCTCTGCGAGGGCAACCAACAAAGCCAAATATTAAAGAGCTGATGAGTGTCGGCTGCTGTTCATCTCCCCAGGCTACCTACAGCCTTAGAAATTCGTAACGCTTCAGGAACTTATAGTCCAGAGGCTAAGGAAAGGATGGGGAATGCTTTTTACCTTTAGGTGTGTTGTGTATGTACGCCATACTGCCATCTTCCAACACCACTGGCTGTCCATCTTCAAAAGCTACAGACTCTAAAATAAAAGAAAATTCACAAACCTTATTGGAAGACTTGGATGGGTTAGAAGGGATACCACTTTAGCTGCTGAACACTACTGTATTCACTCCCACAGAAGAGCACACACAAAGCCCGCTTGCTTGCATGGAAAGTCTGCCACAATTATAGGCTGTAAGATACCATCTGAGCCCTTCAGTCATGAATTAGGAGGTTTTTAAGGCTTCATGCATAACCTGATGGCATTTCTTTAGCTGTTTGGGGTAATGCAGTAACCTGTAATGCTGTATCTCACCAATTCCAAACTGCCAGGTTACATCCCAGACAAGATGGAAAGCTCCGGCACAGTGGTTTGTAAAGCAGAACACACACATCCCATGGCAGAGGGAGCAGGGTGAGAAAGAAGACTCTTGGCAGGTTTGGAGGTAGAGAAGATGATGAAGGGAAGAAAGGAGCACAGCCAGGCATACAAGGTGGGTTTCAAACAAGCTTCTGAGAACAGAAAAGGGAGGTGCCACACAAGGAGCTTGAGAGAGGGAGGGGAGGATGGCCCAGAGCAAGAGACTTCTACCCGCCCTTTTACAACAGCCCATCATGGCTGGGGAGGATTCCTCCAAGGCACATGAAATGAATTCCAATCACCCCTCATTTCATGTCACCTCATTTCAGAGCCGAGAGGCCAATGACCAAAATGACAGGGCTTCCAACAACCTTCCCACTCCAGCCCCTTCCCCCAAAAAACTAATCTAGGGGTAATATATATCTTACAGTTCAGAGGCAGTTTCTGTCCAGCTGCTCTCAGATCAAACAAACTTTGCTTGGGTTCTGTATGATTAACACATGTACGCAGAGAGCGTATGCAAAAACCACACAGCTCACTGGCCTTGCTCATAGTCTTGTGATCTGTTAGACTTGCAAACTGTAAGAGAGCCCACAGGCGAAACTCTTCGCATCCGTAACGTTTAACAAGCATTTGCTTACACCACCAGCAAATCTGACTTCAAATCTGTCAGCTTCCTGAGGATTTCACAGGAAATCACGCTTCCTAATCCTTGCTCATTCAGCCTCAAAACCATGGGCAAGACCAAAACCCACACCTAAAAGGACCCCTTAAAGCTAGTGCTGAGAGAGGAGGCACGATTGCTGGGACACACAAGATTTCAGTCATACCTACAACGTCCTTCTAGAAAGGAAAAGGTAAATTTAGGGTCTTCACCTTTCTGAACAGTCACCTGATGGATGTAAGCTGTGGTCCCATCTTCAAGTTCAATGACTTGCCCTTCAATCAGCTTTTCACCTGAAACAGTTAAGAAATACCATCAGAAGTGCTTGCAGAGTTCACAGTCTTCCCGGTCCAGCAAGCCATCCCCTTCGCTGCATCTTCTCAAGGAAACCAGTCACACAGAAAGCCAGTGAAACTGTTACTTATAAGCTGTTATTTATCAAGCCTTTCCCTGAACAGCGATGGATGCACTTAATTTTCCAGAAACATTGGAGTCTCCCTCTTCTAGGCAGGAGGATAAAGACAAAGAATCTCAGTCAGTACTTGTTTACAAGCTACCCTTCGCAGCCCCATAAGCCAATAAGCAAAAGAATGATGTGTGCTAAGCATTCTGGATCTAAAGCAGAAACCAACTACACTTGCACTGTGGAAGAACTCATCTGGGAGCTTTTAATGGCACCAGCAGACTGAACACTTCTTTTCTTCTACTTTGGTTGAGGGTCAATTCTTGGAAAAGAAATTACAGGCCCTAAAAAGCTCAGTGTTGCTATCCATGGTGGGTTGTGAAAAATGGAATCTTAAAACAGTGCAACTGTCTGAGTGACCTCTCACTCTGACAAAAGTTTTCTACGACAACATTTTAGTTACCCAGGTATCTGATGCAGAGAGGTCATTGCTCCAACCCATTTGAACACTAGGGATACAGGATGCTTTCACCTAGTGGGAAGTGTTTGGGGGTCATGAGACCTAGTTGTTTTCAAGATAGCCCAATTCTGTGAATATAATAAACTTGCAGTGAGTTCATACGGAAAAGAAAGCAAGACCTCAACAGTCCTATGAATGCGTTCTGCAGGCTGGAATATAGCACGCTCCTTTTCTCAGGAACAGTGGGTGGCAGAGGAAGGAACATTTTACGAACCCCAAAATGAGGGCAGATGTTGAATTTGGCACTGCTATCACTTCGACTAACAAACACTAAGCTCAGCACCCCCTTTGAATGAGAAAAGCATTAGCACGGACCAAACTCTATGCTCCTTAGTGAAGTAAAACAGCCTGCTTGACTTCAGGGGGAGTTTCACTTGAACGGGGTGAACTCCATTTCCCTAGTTTTCCCTGAAAGAATGAGGCTCGCTCCAGTTTGAGCCAAACTTTCATGTTACATTGCAACAGCTCTCCTATCTCTAAAGCTTTATTTTCAAACCAGAGGTATGTTTTTTTTTTCCCCCTACATCACTCTTCTGTGCAAATTTAACAGATAACCGCAAGTTTCCTATACAAAGCAACTGTACAAGATATCTGACAGCATGCCTTTGGGACACTTCCAATAGGTCCAATTTCACAGGCTCATTCAAGACACTTTTTGATTTCATAGCCCCCCCAAATTGTTACCTTTGACAGCCTGCTGAACGTAGGCTGTCGTCCCATCACTAAGGGTCACTGCTTGCAGGCCCAAGCTCTCCATCCTGCCCTGACGACTGCTCCTCAGACATGAATTTCACTTTACTCAGCGTGCTCTCAGAGAGCGCTGGGAGCCAGAGCAAGAGATCTGTGGAACAGTGAGTTTTAAGCCTTAAATAAAAAGAACATTGCAAGTTATATTTTCTCCCAACGTATACTCATTTTTGCATACTAAGAAAGGCTCGAATGGCAAACAGGATTTTGGAGACTATAAAGGATTACATTGGACAAAAGATGCACCCCTTCCCATGCCAAGGGCATGATTTTTTAACAGGCAAGGCTAACAACCTATTCTGCAGACAAACTGAAGAGAGAGCTTATCGAGCAAGTGCACTGACTTTTTCTAGAGATAGCGTAAATACCATACTTAACCCCTCCTTGCCCCTCAAATGATGCGCAAGGAAGGTTTCCAAGTACTTTAAAGCCTCAATCTACAGGGTGAGGGTGTCCCGTGCTGCAAGAGAGGTGCCCCTGGGAGCACCTGCGCTCTCCCCTCGCTTCCCTAATTCCCAGCCTTCTGGAGAAGGATTTCTGGCCGGGGCAGATGATCTTACACCCCGCCCGCGGCAAGGGCACGTTGCTAAACGCCGCTCTGCTGATAAATTATCTCCCGCTGCAGCTGCCGGGGACTCTTTGTCAGTCATCTCCGAGATAACCCCGTATTTTATCACTTTTATTTCCAGGAACAAGCCCGCCGCCGCAGCCCCCCGGGGCCGCGCTCCCTGCCCCCCGCCTCACGACATGGCGGCCGCTGCGCCCCGAGGGCGCCAGACGCCACGGCGAGCCCCGAGGGCAGCAGCGGGGCAGGCCCGGTGTCCTCAGGGCGGCGGGGGGCACTGAACCCCCCCCCCCACCAGCTTCCCCCTCCATGACGCGGCCAGGGAAGGCGGCAGCAGCCCACCAGCCCCTCGGCCGCCATCTCCCACCACTCCCCACCACCTCCCCTCAGGCCTCCCCCCCACCACTGGCACCGACCTGGGGAAACCCGACGGGGCCGAGTCCGTCGCCTGACCGCCATGCACCGGGGCCCAGCCCCTGCGCGCACCACCCCGCAACCTGCATAGCAGCAGCGCTGTCCGCTGCGTTTCGGCCATCAGGCAATCCAGCATGCAGGTTCCGGGGCCCCCGAGGGCCCGCCCCCCCGGGACGCGGCGCCTGGGCCCGTGTAGGGCGAGAAACCCGCTGAGCGGCCAGGGCGCATGCGCGGCCCTTCCCCGCATGCGCCCTGCGCGCACTGACGCCACCAGGCTGAGCTTGCCCGCAGAGGCCTTGCTATTGCCCAGCGAGGGGAAATCACGGGCCTGGGCGCCCCATTGGCAACGGCGGTGCCTCCAAAAGCAGCAGGGAAGGAGGAACAGTGTTAAATAAACTCACTGGCATAACTGCTGCCTTCCCAGCTGCACCGGTCCCCGGTCACGCCTGCCTGCTGACCCTGGCACCTCACACACATGCCTGTTTTCGGAAAGCCAGCGACCAGGCTACCTCCATGCTTAAGCCTGATCACAGCTGCTTTACTGTTTCCCGAGGGAAAAACTTGGTGCACCAAGAAGCCATTGCGCTCACAGGCTGAACGCGAGGCCTTTTGAGACCTCCTCAAGAGCTGCTCGCGCAGGGGCTGCGTTCAGGCAGTCAGTGTGCTGCAGAGGGCAGCTCAAACACCTCCTAAAACTCGGGCTCTGATGATGCCGATGCGTCCCATCTCTTTCTGGGTACTGCTGAGGAGACACAAAGGCTCACGCGCAAGTTTGGCCGTTTATCTGCGATGAAATCTCTGAGACGGCTGGAGGCTTTGCACTTTAGGATGGTGGCTGCCTGGGAGACTGCTGGCAGCAAAATGAGATTCCAGGGCAACGCCCCCTGAGCTGGCCTGTGCCATCACCGCCGCCTCTATAAGTCCTTTCACCGATGGAAGAGCCCACAGGAACCCACACTCAGCATGGCGCCGCTGCCGCCAGCCCGCGCCGTATTCCGCCACACTCAGCATGGCACCACGCTGCGCCGCGCGTCCAACTCTCGCGAGACGCCTCCCATATTTATAGCGCGCGTGGCGCCGCCCCACCCTTTCGGTCCCGGCGAGCCGCCGCCATGAGGTGGGTACCGCGGCCGCGCTGCGCCATCCGCCGCCATCCGCGCCCGGCGGAGCGGCTCGGGCGATCGGCAGGGCCCGGGCAGCGGGGGGGAAGCCGCCATCGGGGCCTTTTCCCCCTCGCCGCGGCCTGCAGGCGCCCGATGGGCCGGGGGAGGCCTGAGGCGGCCCTGCCGCAGCCCGCGGTGCCTGAGCCCGGCTTGTCTTTGCCTCCCGCAGCAGCAAAGTCTCCCGCGACACCCTGTACGAGGCCGTGAAGGAGGTGCTGCAAGGCAGCAAGACCAAGCGGCGCAAGTAAGAGCCCTGCCCCGCGGGAAGCACCGCCTGCGCCTCGGCGCTTGGCCGGGGTCCCACTCCCAGCCGGCCGGGCCCTCACGGGAGCGGCTTTTCTCTCCCCTCCCGCAGGTTTGTGGAGACTGTGGAGCTGCAGATCAGCCTGAAGAACTATGACCCGCAGAAAGACAAGCGTTTCTCCGGCACCGTCAGGTTCGGCATCCTCTAGCTCCCACCCAGCCTTCGGCCTGTGCCCCTCCGCCGCTGGGCCCTGCCAAGTGGCGGGGCAGCTGCTTGGCCCCGCGGCAGGAGGGCGCAGTGCTGGACCGCCCGGGTAGTTCAGACCACCCTCCCGAGCGGGTGCGGCTGGACGGACCCCTACCCTGGGTCTTAAAACATGAGGGGAGGTGTGGGAAGGCCGCTGTGCTGACCCCACCGGCCTGCTGGAGAAGGCAGGTTAGAAGCTGTGGAGGAAGATTCCCAGGCACTGTGGTAAGGTATCTCTGTGACAGCTCCCTCAGAGGCATGCGTGGCACTGGCGGTTTGGAGTAATGCAGACCTTCTCCCATTCGCAGGCTGAAGTCGACTCCACGGCCCAAATTCTCAGTCTGCCTGCTGGGGGACCAGCAGCACTGTGATGAGGCCAAAGCAGTTGACATTCCTCACATGGACATAGAGGCTCTGAAGAAACTCAACAAGAACAAGAAGCTGGTGAAGAAGCTGGGTGAGTGGGGGCATGAAGTGGGTCCTTGGAGTGCGCTGGCTAACTTGAGGGGGAGGGGGGCTGAATAAGCAGTACAGTTGTTCCCCATACTCAGATCTCCATGTCATGGTTAACTGCAAGAAAAGGAAAACCAACCATAGTCAGCCTTAAGTATCAGAATCTGCATAGAAGCTACCCAGAAGAGCCAACAGCCTGGTTTAAAAGGTCTGACAGAGCTGACTGACAGGTCAACACTTCAGGAATGCCAACACTTCAGGGATGCAGGGAATGCTGCTTGCCCTTTTGAGGAAGAAGGGATAAAGGAAAACTGTTCCTTTCTCCCTGAAAGTTTCACCCTTAGATGTTCTTTATTCTCCTGATCAGAGTCAGAGCACAGCAAAGGCCAAGTAGAAGAAAACTTCAGTTTGATTTAGTCCTGCAGTACTTAAGTGAACACATTGGAATTTGCTTATTTTCACTTGGTAGTAGCTAAAAATCATTCCCTCCCTGCAAAGTCAGTCATTTTGATACACACTTCATGCAGACAAGGAAAGCTTCCCACTGAATCCAGGATTAGCCATGGAGCAGTAGGTGTTTATGAAGTACATCAATTTGTCATAGGATGCTGCTGCTGCTGTAAGCTAAACCATTCTCAAAGATACAGTGTTACCTATCCACACATACAGAGAAAATGCTACAAGACTCTTGGTAGAGTTGAGCTTTAACCATAGTTCAGCAAATACTAACTTCAGGGAAATAAAGTACATTCGGTAAGTGCACGGGATTGCTGGCAGGGTGTGAAGCTTGGTCCTGGCAGGCCTGGCTGGTGTGACAGAAGTCATCTCTAATATAGTATTAAGAAAGACAGCTTAGACTCGGGCAGCATTCTGGAAGCATGTGAAGGTGTGTGTTGAGGGAAATGGAGCAGTGCAGTTGAGCTGAGAGCCCAAGCTCTGTGCAAGAGTTTGAGCACTTCCTTACCTACATTCCTTCTCTCCTTGCAGCTAAGAAGTACGATGCCTTCCTGGCTTCAGAGTCCTTGATCAAGCAAATTCCTCGGATCCTGGGTCCAGGTCTGAACAAAGCTGGGAAATTCCCTTCTCTCCTCACTCACAATGAGAACCTGGTGGCCAAGGTTGATGAGGTCAAATCTACCATCAAATTCCAGATGAAGAAGGTAAAGAACACAGGGCTTTCAGTCTTCAGAGCGGCTACATTCCCCCCCGCCATGGCAGATTGTCACTTGTAGATGGTTGCGTTCTCTGGTCTGGACTGTAGGTGTCCCTGCAGTTTCTTCCTAAAACAGCTGCCAGTGAGAAGTACCAGTGCTCTTCTGTGCAGCAAAGGGACACAGTAACCAGAGCATTCAGCTGCTAACTAGAAAGGAGTAATTTATCTGTAGTTGAAAGATCTTGGAGCAAATAATTAGGCGAGAGTCTTGATGTTCCAGTGCTGAGCACAATTGGTCATAATTAACACTTCTCTCAGTAAGTGGGTGACACTTGCAGGGTGGGGCCTCCTAGCCAGGCAGGCCCCAGTGGGCTTGTGCACACAGCAGTGCTTTGTCAGAGACAAGTTTGGGACTTGACTCTGCAAGTGAACTTTGTAGCAGCTCCATAGATGGCTGCTCTTACTGTCAAGAGATGTCAAAGAGAGCCAACTCCCTAAAACCAAAATAATCCTGTTCAGGCATTTTAATCTGGCAGTGGTCTGAATGTGGCTCGGGGGTATTACTCAGAATTAACAGCTCTGCTAGCTGAGGTGCATCCTTGGACTCCAGCTGATCTAGGCCTGAGGGCACAACAACTGGAAGGGCACAGCAAGTGTGATAGTTTGCAAATGCTTCAGCATTTTAAGCAACTGAGCTAATGATGTTCTAACACTTCTCTTGTCAGCTCACTCATAAATCCTTTTGTCTTCAGCCTGTGGGGAACATTGCCTTACAAGCTGCTTCACAGGGCTGGCAGGCAGAGGCTTAGCCTCTGTGTGTGTTATGCACAGAAATAAAGGGCTGGTGGCTAGTGCCAAAGTGAAAAGTGAAGTTGGTGCCATGCTTAGCAGTTGAGCTTGGAGCTAATAGCCTGTACTGCATTGGGTTCGCGGTTTGCAGGGCACATGCCAGCGCTGCGTAATGAATAGGGCGTGGGAGCAGCGTTAAACTAGAGGTCTGTTCAGCAGTGTTACACATCCCTCCTGCGGCTTAGTTTTCCTATCTGGAAGGCAGGATGCTTGCTGCCTTCTGCAAGTCACCTTTGCACTCTGAGGAAGCCAGACCTGTGCAAGCTGATGCTCAAAAATGCTACTGTGCATGTTCATGGGAACCACATGGCAAATGTGATGAGCCCTTTGGAAACACGGATCCATTGATAAGCTGGGGAAGGCATGTGAAGCTGACAGAACATGAGGTTAAGATCTGGAATGTTTGAATTTCCAGTTCTAGTATGAGAGCTATGACATGCAAAAAAGTTATTTAAGAGATTCTGCACTAGCTCTAATAGGGAATAGAGAGATTTGAAGCTGTAAGGATTATATTCCTTCAAGACTTGAGGAATCTAGTCTAAAGAAGTTCTACTGATGTTAAACTTGCATGTTTAGCCTGTGGATACTTGTGCAAAAACTACTACTAGGTTGTCTTTAACACTGCAGTGGTTATGCTTTTAGTTTAGTTCTGCATTTGCTCTCCCAGTTTTGTCAGTCATTTCACTAATCTTTGGTTTCCCTGAAAAGCCTCTACCTGCGTGAGTGATCTCGGTGTCCTTGTCCCCAGGTGCTCTGTCTGGCAGTGGCTGTTGGTCATGTGAAGATGACAGAGGATGAACTTGTCTACAACATTCACTTGGCCATCAACTTCCTGGTGTCCTTGCTGAAAAAGAACTGGCAGAACGTGCGTGCATTGTACATCAAGAGCACCATGGGGAAGCCCCAGCGCCTGTATTAACTGGGCAGCAATAAACTTTTAAGATACCTACAGCTGTGTGTTTAGCTGTGTTTCTCCAAAGCTTTTTGGGAAGGGAGGGTTATTTAAAAAGCTGCTCACTTTAAAACAGGAAAGATCTTGAATGCTGGGCTAAGGGGATAGAGACAATAAGCTTAACTGAAACTTGAGACTCAGTTTGAATTAGAGCTTTTTTGAGGAAAAAGCAACACAGGCCAGTGCTCAAGCAGAGAGGAAGGGGAAGCAGCCCTGTTAAACCTTCTAGAGTAGGTAAAACTGGGGTTGTTGCCCCAGGGTTAAAGGTTTGCATTGCAAGTCTAGCTGATATTCCTGGGAAGCTCTCTTGCACTCAACAGTCATGCTTTAGCCAGGGAAGCTCCTGGATCCTCTTAGCTCATCTGCAAAGGGGTCACTTACCTTGTGTTCAGCCTGCCAGTGCACCCTCTTCTCCAGCACTCTGCTCCACCCTGTCCCAGGGCTCTGGCTGGTGGGGCAGTCACATTTATAGGGTGCTGCTGCTGCCCAGGCAGCAACCAATGATGGGCTGGGGGATCCTGCCCAGCAGCAGCTCGTGAGGGCTTGATGGGCGTCTCCCTGCCCCAGCTGGCCCCAGTTACCTGTAGGACTTGGAGCACAGGGAGGGTGCTGGTCAGCAAGGAGGCTGGGGTGGCTTGGAGGAGCCACTGGGGGCAATGGGGGTGTTGGAGGAGGCAGAAGGGGTGTGACACCTGCAAAAGCAGGGGACAGGGAGGATCCCTAGGGCAGGGAAGTGTGGATGAGGGCATAACCAGCGAAGGAAACTGGCTGGTGGGCATGGGGAAGGGTGACTGGCTCCCCAGCTGGTTCTGGGTGCAGCAGCTGTTATCTTAGCCCAGGGGACAGAGCTGGACCCAAAGTAAAGATCATTTCTCATAACTTCCACTTCCCTCTGGGCCTGCAGAGTGAGCTAAGCTAGTCCTAGTCCAACTCCAGCACTTAATGGGGAGGCAAAGGAAGCCAAAGCTGAGCAGAAACTAAGCTAAGCGTAGGATCCATAACGTTCTCATTAGGCACAGTCTACCCCCAGTATGTTTTGGGGGTAAAAATGAGATATGTCACATCATGCTAATAAACTTAAAAAAATATATTGTGTAATGCCTGGTGAGCTTGTGAAAGTCTATAGGATTTAAGCTTCTGGGAGACCTATGCCCTTGAAAGGAGCTTGTCCTAGCCTCTGAAGGAGCAAAACAATGAAAATAACTTTGGCTCCCGCTGTTAGAAACCCTTAAAATAAGTGCCAGAGCCAGTTTCTGAAAGATCAACACAACACCAAGAAATTCCATTTAATAATTAAAAAAAGACAATACAAAATGCAAACATTTCTTTTTACAAAGTTCAGATACATTTTTTTTTAATCAAGTGCAAATAATTTTATGAACTACATCTTTCTCATTACTTGAACCATTTTGCTGAAGATGGTAAGTTGTGGCCCACTGCAAAAGGCAGATATAAATATTCCAACATGAAAAAAAACCCAACCCTTAGTTACGTTTACTACGTTGAAACATTCAATACATCAGAGAGGTGGCTGATGCAGTTTTCAGCCTTTCAAACCTTTTCCGAGTCATCTAGCAGGGCAGGGGTGGGAGTGAAGAAGGGGATTTAACCGCAGTGTGGTGGTTCTTCCAACGGCCCCGGGAATTTTTTCGTTCTGTTTTTTGAGACTGGTGGTGAAAGGAGGGGAAGGTTATGTTACGAGATACCGTTGTTTACACCAGAAGGCTGCACAGGACGGTCACCCTGGCAGTCCTGGAGTGATGTTTCACTGCCTCCTGGCCATGGGCGATCAGAGATCATGGCCACCTTGGTAGCTGAAGGGAGACAACTGCTCACCGGAGGTTTTAAGTAGCAATTCCCTCTGTCTGACGGTAACCACTCCTGCATCCTCCAGTTGTCAAAAGGATGCTGTGTGGGTGCCGAAGGATGATTTTTGGGGGGGGGACAGAGCTCATAGGAAAGAGCTCTGGAATGAAGCATCCAAAGGACAACAAGGAAGACCCTAAAGACCACAAAGTAGAGCAGGGTTAGTCATTCCTGCTTGCTTTCTTCTAAATATGAAAGACCCTTTCAACGGTCACTGCTCTGCTGCAACTGCCCCGGAGCAATAAAAAAACTCCAAATCCCTGCAACAGCTTTTGTGCATCAAAGCAGCTGCTTTCAGACACCAACCAAGTGACAAACATCTCAGCCCACAGATGTCAAACTTCCAAACAGGCTTGGAGCCGGGCGGCAGGAGGGGTAAAGCCACAGCTGCTATGAATCAGTGCAGACTTTTCCAACGAATGCATCTTGGGGACAAACCTCAGCTCCATTCTGCCAGCGCTAAGCCAACCCGCAGCTCCTAATAAAGCCCAGAAGAAGCTCTCGGGGCGGTTCAGCAGCACAGACAGATCATGGAGAGAAAACGCGGGTGAGCAGCTGCCTCCCCGTTTCAGCAAGGACTGACCTGGGGCTCACGGCCCCGAAAGCCTGGGCCAGCGGGGGACTGGACAGAGCAATAAATAGTCACTCATTAAGGGTCTGCGCTGCGTCTCCCGAGGAGCAGCGCTCTTCCCAGATGTGGGCTAGGGACAGCCCGAGATGAGCAGGGACGGGGACGGAAGGAAGGGAGGGGACCGCAAACAGGAAAGCTGTACACAAGTCGACCACATTTACTCCTGGCAGCTCCAGGTCTTTGAGGGGATCAAGATGGGGATGAAGCTGCAGCGCCGCGAGGGAAGATGACGGCCAAGAGCTGAAGGGAGGGTTGGGAAGGGAGGCAAAGTTTGGGGAGCCCGGGGAGGAGGAGGAGGAGCAGGACAACGGGCAGCAGCAGCGGGTTTGGGCCCTGTCCCCAGGTGCCCTGTCTGGCTGTGGCTGTCGGCCACGGGACGATGCCGGGGGACAAACCCGTCTGCAAGGCTCAGCCGGCCGTCGCCCCCGGCGCGCGCTTGGTTCCCGTCTGCAACGCGCGGGGAAGGCAGGCAGGAACGGAAGGTGCCCCGCTGGGCTGCTGGGGCCGAGGCGCCGCAGCTGGGAAAATTCGGACCCCGGGATTTCTCGGGGACGGGACACGGCTCGTCTTCGAATGCATTAATAAAAACAAATGGTTCGCATGGAGCGGCAGGCAGGCAACGCGGCTGAGTTTGGCAGCAGGGTCTTCTCCGACCCGAGCCGTGCCCTGCGCTGGGACAGGAGGCCAGGGAGCGCGACAGGGATCAAACCACCCCACTCGTGCCACTCACTGGCCGCAGGGCCGCCAAGGAGGATCGGCACAAAGCCACGCGGCCGAGAGCAGCGCCAGCGGCACCGAGACTGAGACCGCTCAGCTTTGTGGCTCGGCCTTTCCCCACCAGCCTGCGACAACGGAGAAGGATCAGCCCGGTGGGACCTAGCACAGCCGGAGCACGCGGGATCCTCCATGGATGGACCAAGATGCCGTCAAACCACCGCAAGAACTCAAGCCATTGCAGGGAGCAGCCAACCCTTCCTTCCCGGAGGTGGGGAGACGCCAGCTCCTCGGCCTCTTCGACCTAAGGGATGCTTCACCAGGAACAAATACCGGAAGAAAAGATTCCAAGGTCTGAAAACACCATCATGCTGGTCACCGTCAATCCTGGACTGGGTTTGGTTTGTTGTTTTTTTGTTACAAACACACATTCTCATTTCTCAGGCAGGTATAAATATTGTAGTTCCTAGTAGAAAAAACTTCCCTCTAAATAATATAAAGAAGACTCAAATGATTGCACTTAATACATATGAAAAAGGTAGAAAGGAGAATATCCTAGTGCACAAACATTTACTCCTGCTCTTCACAAAGCTTGCTTTCTTGTCAACGAGTTACTCTTTGGCAGAGCTTGTAACAAAGTCTGGTTTCTTGGCACAAGTGTTTGTGGGGGGACAAAAATGAACCCGGCTGAAAGTCTTTCTCGTTCATTCCATTTTTTCTCCCGCGTAGCCAGACATTGTTCTCCGAGAACGTGGCTTGGCCACGCTTTCCTCAAAACACAGAGCGGCAGCCCGGCTCTCCGGAGGGACGGCCGCCCGGCCACCGGAGCCACCACCACTCGCTTGCTAGTTGCTGTCGTGCGTTCTGTCCTCTATCTCTTTTTTCTAATATTCTTTGTCTTTTTTCCTTTTTTCTTTTTTCATGAAGTATGCATTTTACTCGCCCGATCTCTGCAAAGCTGTGTTGATGTTTGAGACCCACGTGCTATGGTAAATATGGTGTTACCTTCTGCTGCCAAGCCTTCCCTCGCACGCCTCCGAGAAACAGCTCGGTCTGGCTGCCGCCGCCGCCAGCCCCGGCTGCAGGAAGAAAAACGAGCCCTGGCCGTGTCCCATGGGTGCGGCTGTGCACGTGCTTACGGCGTCTAGGAGCGGAGACAGATGTGGTGCGGACGCGTGAAGGAAATGAAAGATAATATAAAGGCCAACGAAAGGCCAGGCTGGCACTCAGGGCAAGCGGCTGCACTTCAGTTTTCTAAAATGAAGAAGCTGCTTCGAAAGAGGACGGGTTTCCCCGGAGCGACGGTCGTCCCTGCGCTGGAAGCTCAGGCCGGGGGAGGCCAGTGCGTCTCCAGCCCCGGGGGGGGACACGGCCTTGCCGAGGCAGGTCCGGAGAGTGCGGAGGAGAAATAGTGTCGAGGCATCTGCATAGCGAGACCTGGCGATCCTGTTGGTTTCCAAAGCCGAGTAAGAGGAAGGAGAAAAAATGAAATAAGAAGGAAAGAAGAAAGTTTCCTTGGCTGTAAGGTGGCCCAAGAGGCGGCGGGGTGCAGAGGGCTATTTGTAAGGCCTGAGGAAGCTGGAGACTTTAGAGCGGAGGAGTTTGATGAAAGAGCGCGGCAGCATCTCCTTGTGTTTCTCCGTGTACTTGAAGTAGTTCTGGGGGTGGGCCAGCACGTCGAAGAAAGCTTTGATGAGCTTCTTGTCCTACAGGGAACCAAAGCAAGAGGGTCACCTACCCGCCGAGCAGCAGCGGGCCCCACGGACGCTCGGACGGGCTGAGCCGACCGACGCGGTCACTGCAGCGCCGAGCGTTTTCCCCCAAGGCCAAAGCCAGGTGCCCTGATCTCGCCCTGCTCCCACTCCAGCCAGCAGAGCAGGTGGTCCCAGAGGATTTTAACCATGCAGGATCCCTGGTGCAAGTCCAGAGTGAAGCAGGCAGTGGGACGGCGGTATGGGAAGTGTGTGGGGCGTGCAAAGACCCAAGTGCCGCTCCTTGGTCAGGGGAGGCCAGGCCACCGGGGGACACTCTCACCTTGAGTATTTCCTGGTGGTTTTCGGAGGCGTATAGCCTGCCGTCCCGGACGATGTCCTCCACCAGCTGTTCATAGTCCTCTGCAATGATGAGAAACCGAGTCAGGGCATGAGCTGCCGGCCCCGGGGCCACCTTCCCGGACACTGAGCCTGGCGCCTCACGGGTGGCCCTACATCCCCCCATACCCTGGCGACCTGAACTGGGATAACCTGGGTACCACGGCAGGCGAGGAGGCAATGCCGTGCTTGGATTACCTTCTCCTGAGCCCCACCGGATGCTCCAACGCGGACACCCCGCAGCGCCGCACTCACCATCGTAGGTGACGTAGGGGATCTGGAAGCCCCGGGCGCTGTTGGCCTCGCTGGTTTTGAAGTTGATCCACAGTTTGCGCGAGCGGGCCGTGAAGGCGATGGGCCTCTCGTATGTCTGGCACGTCTCGTAGGTGGTGATGGAGGAGGGGGAGGCTGCAAGGGCAACCGCGAGGGGCCCGTGACGCCAGGAGTCAGCAATGGAGGAGACTCCCGGCTGCGTCCACCTCTTGCTGTGTTTAAACGTTTAGAGCAAGGGGCACAAGAGGAAAAGCAGGAACCTGGAGAGCCTGGTGTTCAGAGAGGCTGACTCCTCTATCCCTCTTACTAGACATCGGGGACTTTGTGATTCCTCTGTTGCTTCGTTGCTCTGAACTGGGCTTTTTGGCCCAAACAAGGAGTCCTGAAACCCCGAGAGCGCAGCGGCACGAGTGCAACCCAGCTCACACATCCCTCCGGGTCTGTTGGGTACCACGGAGGGAGGGTGATGCTGACAAGGGCAGCGATGCTGGTCCCCTCCCCACGAGCCCATTTCATTCAAATATGCACAGAGCACCCAGGGACACGGGTTCTTCCCTTCGCGTAGAGCAGCTCTGCTCTACAGAACCACGGCTTTTTCCTCCCTGGCTTCTCCCGTGAGCACCCCGAAGCGCTCGGTTACCTACAGTTTTTCCGCATGACCAAGACGTCCCCGCACTCGTCCTCGGACGGCAGGAAGATCTCCGGGACCACGATGAGGATCTTGCGCTTGGGCGGCGGGTTGATGTTCCAGGTGCATTCGACGTTGGCGGGATAATTCCCCGGGTAGTTGGGCGACTCGATGTAGCCCGTGTATTCACCCAGCTCCCCTCCGCACTGGCGGTCTGCAAAGCAGAAGAGGTCACAACTGGTCCAACTGGGGACCGGTGGCACTGGGCAGGCAGGGGTTTACTGGGCAGAGTGGGAGGCTTGGAGCTGCCTGATGCTGCAAGCATCCAAGCAGAGAAGCGACCTGAAACGCTATTTTAAGGGGCTTTCGAATATTTTTGGAGGCCGGTGCCCAGGGGCTCCGGGACGCTCGGGCCCGGTCCCAGCCCGCGTACTTTTGCACTGGGCCACGGAGGTGGAGCCGTCGAAGTCGGTGGTGGTGTTGCCGGGGCAGGCGACGCAGTAGTTCTGGCGGAAGTCGGGCTGGTAGGTGCCCAGGGCGCAGCGGATGCAGCGGTGGACGCTGGTGTTGTAGTAGTGCCCGGGGGAGCACTGCACTGCGGGGAGCGGACGGCGCCGTCACCCCCGGGCGAGGGGCTGGGGTCCCCCGCCGCCACCGCCGCCGCCGCCACCGCCGCCGCCACCGCCGCCCTACCTTTGGTGTCGCAGTCCTGGAAGGAGAGGGCTCCCTCGTGCTTGGTGCTGAGCCCCCCGCCGCAGGGGAAGCACAGCGCCCGCCCCGCCTCGGGCTGGTAGGAGCCGCGGGGACACGGCTGGCAGGGCTGGAAGCCGTCGGCAGAGTGCTGGCCGGGGGGACACTGACCTGCGGGCGGTGAGCGCGGAGGCGCCTCGCTCGGTGGCCGGCCGAGCCGTCCCCTTCCCGCGGCCTCGTCTGAGCGCTTGGGCCCCGAGAAACCCGGGCCCGGCCATCGCGCGGCTGATGGGAGCCCCCGAGGGTGGCTTTCCCCTCGACGTGACCCGAGCCCTTCCGGACGGCGTGGACCGTTGCAGGGCTGCGGCATCCCTCCCTCCTCCCCGGCCCGTCCTGGCCCCGGTACCCGTGCAGCCCGTGACGTTGGTGGCTCCCACGGGGCCGAAGGCGTCGCTCCGGGGACACAGGTCGCACGAGAGCTGGCCTTCCTTCTCCTGGTAGGTGCCGGGCGGGCAGGGCACGCACTGCTCCGTCTGGCCGTGGTAATACGTTCCCTGCGAGCAGCTAACTGAGAGAGGCGCAGACGTCGGCGGACACACGGACGGACGCCGGGGCCCCCCGGCACGTCCCGCCGCGGGCCCTTACCACACTTGGCGGCCAGGCGCTGCTGGCCCGGCCCGCAGCTCTCCTGCCGCTCGGGCGCCGCGCTCAGCTTCCTCGCCACCTCGTACTCCATGCCGGCGAAGCGCAGCAGGAAGCGCTCCTGGTTTATCGACTTCTTCAGGGCCTTGAGGGCCGCCTTGAGCTTCTTCTCCACCTTCTGCCGCAGGCAGTTGAGGTTGCAGCTGGCTGCCGGCGCGGGAGGGAAAGGGGCCCCGCGCCGTTAACGCGGGGGCCCGGCGGCGCCGCCTCTCCCCGCGCGTCCCGTCCCCGCCGGGGCCTCGCCGCCCCGGCGCGGCGCCCGTGCCCACCCGTGATCTCCTCCGGCGCGACCTCCGCCTCGAACTCCAGCGTGATGCGCGTCACCTCCTTGCCGGCGGGGTTGCGGGCCCGGCGGCCCTTGCCCTTCTTGGAGGAGTCGCACTTGAGGTTGACGAAGGCGACCTGGCAGTCGGAGCAGGGGGCGGCCGCGGCGCCTGGAGGCGGCGGGACGGCGCTGAGCACCGGGGCACGGCCCCGCGGCGCCCGGCCCCGCCGGCCCTCACCTGCCGCCGCCGCCTTGCCGGCCTCCTCGGGCTTCCCCTTGGCGCGCGGGTGCAGGTGGCACTTGGCGTCCTTGATCTTGAAGGAGGCCTTCTGCTTGACGGGGGGGGCGGCGGTGTCTGCGGGACGGGGCGGGCGCTGAGCGCGGCGGGCCCGACGCCGGCCAAGGCCGCCCGCCCGGCGCAGCCCACTTACCGGCGCAGTGCTGGCTGCCGTTGCCGGCTCTCGGCTGGCCGCCGGCGGGGCGGGGGACCGGCGTCCCGCAGCTCACCGTGTAGCTGCTCTCCGACTCTGCGGGGGCGAAGTGGGGCCCGGGCTCAGCGCCGCCGCCGCCGGGCCCCGCGCACGGTCGCGGGGGGCACGCCGGGGCCCCTACCTGGCAGGAAGCGGGCCGTGGAGGCGCAGGTGAGGGCGCAGCTCTCCTTCTTGCCCGCCTTGTTGCAGGTGAGGGTGGCCCGCGGCGGCACCGAACCTGGCGGGCGGTGGGCCAGCTCTGGGGGACGAGCGCCGGCTGGCAGCGGCGAGCGGGGACGTCCCCCGGGGCCGGTGCCGCCCGGAGACGCCCCGGCGGGACCCCGCGCATCCCCGGGGCGGAGAGCGGGGCAGCGCGTTGCACATCCCGTCCGGATCCGTGCAAGACGGACGGGGGATGCTCGGAGAAAAAGCCAGCTCGCGGCGGCCCTGGAGGGTCTGGGATGCCCCAAAGCCCCTTGCGCCACCAGCGGGGCTGGAAACCGCGGGATCTGCTGGAAAACGCCCCGGCCGTGCCCGAGCATCCCCGGCCCGCGGCGGCAGCCCGCCCGGCCCCGAAATACCTGTGCAATCCTTCTTGTTCCAGTGCAGCTTGCAGCCGGCGGGGCAGGTGCACTGGTAGCTGCCGGGGGTGTTGACGCAGCCGAACTTGCAGCCGCCGCGGTTGATGCTGCACTCGTCGACGTCTGCGGGCGGCCAGGCGATGGGAGAGCGGCGCTGGGGGCCACCGTGTCCCCAGGGCCAGCAGCCCCCCCGGCCCGCGTGTTTTGGGAATGGGCGCGTGCAAAGGCGAGGGGGGCGGCGGGGCCGCCCGTGCTGCCCCCTCCTCGCTGCCCGCGGGCAGAAGGGCGGCTGCTGCCCGTTGCAGCCCTACCTCCGCAGTGCGTGAGCCCGTACAGCGTGTAGCCCTTGTTGCAGAGGCACTGGAAGCTGCCGGGGGTGTTGATGCAGAGGTGGTCGCAGGTCCGGTCGAAGGAGCACTCGTCGATGTCTGCCGCGGGGGGGGGGAGGCGCCGGGGTGAGGGCTGGGGGCGGCCCCAGACCCTCCTGCCCCTGCTCCGGTTGGGGACAAAGTCGGGAAGGGGACAGCCCGGCGCCCTGGCTTGCTGTCCGAGCGGGCCACTGACGCCTCCTCCCTTCCCTGCCCTCCCGGGAAAGGATGGAGAGCACCGAGAGGATGAAACCCTTGGAAAAGCCACGAAATCCCCGCTGACCCGTGGGGGAAACTCCCCATTCCCGTGGCCTGGCGATGGGAAGCTTCTCGGGAAGGGGGGAGACAAGGCAGGACACATCCTGCTGCTCTGCCCATCACCCATCCCAGGAAAACTGGGATAAGGAAATGGCTGGTGCCTGCACGGAGGTGCTTTTCCGTGGCGCTAAGGTCACGCTATCGCTTTGTGCTTTCCCTTCGGAAAAGGCCGCCACGTGCCGGTGCCCCGGGCTGCCGTGCATGCCCACTGCGCGGGCAGCTAGCTGCTCCCCGGGGCGCAGCACCGCAGCGGACGCGTCGCCCGAGACCCGGGGGAGGCCGATTCCACCTGGCAATCCCGGCACTGGGATAACCGACGGCTTAACTCCGCCGTGAGAAGCTCCCAGCCATCCCCCCGCGCCCGGCAGCGGGGCCGGGACGGCAGCCCAGCGATGCAGATCAAAGCGATAAGCCCCGGAGCGGGACCCAAAGCCAGCACTAATCCCCAAAAGGCTACGCTACGCCAAGGAGCCTTTTTTCCCGAGAAAAGCAAAGAGCGGTGACTAAGCGGCCTAGCATGCCTCCGCCTGGGAAGGCGACAGCCGGGGAGGTCCGAAAAGCAGGCGGCCGGGAGGAGGGAGCCGGCGGCGGGCCCCGCCGCCCCGTTACCTTGGCAGCTCCTCTCGTTGATGAGCAGTTTATAGCCCTTCTTGCAGCTGCACTCGAAGCTGCCCACGGTGTTCCTGCAGATGTGGTCGCAGCCGCCGTTGCCGAGCCGGCACTCGTCGATGTCTGCGGGGACCCAAGGGGGGACCCCCGTCAGGCGCCGTGCCGCCCGCGGGGACGCGGGGACGCGGGGCGCGAGCCGGGGGCTGCTCCTCCGGGAGGGCGCCCGGGGGGTCCTCCGAGGAGGGCCGAGGTGACCGGGAGCGCTAGGAAGAAAGGAGCGAGCCGGGAGGGGGAACCACCTCCTTCCGCAGCAGCAGCTGCAGGGAATAAATACTTTTCCAGCCTCACCTCTTTGCTCGCCGGTTTTTTCTTGCTATAAACACAGCTAAACCAGCGATGCCCCAACAACTGCAAAGAGCCCTGAGAACCTGGGAAGAGGCTGGCTGAGGGGGTTTTATTATTACTTTTTCCTATTAATCGGAAAATTTACTGCTAGGAAGTGACCTGGGCAATGGAAAGAGCCCGGGAAGAGGAAGGGGCAGCCGTTTTCCCGAGCTGCCCCCGTCCCCACGCCGGGGCTGCAGCTGGGGCTCTCTGGGGCTGGGGCGTTCGTTTTATCATCGCGAGGGCACTAGCTGTAAAGCAGCTCGCAATCGTAATAAAACCCCAGACAGGGGGATATGGCTGGGGGTTATTGCGCTTTCCTGGAAACGGCAGAATCGGAGGGGCGGCGCGCTCTGAAAAAAATAATACGGGGGCGGCGGGGGTCTGGAAGCAGTCGGGCAGGTAGACAGCTTTCGGCGGGCCGGGGCTTCCCTTTCCACCGGGGTCAAGTTCCCCAAGCTGCCGAAAGACGAAACGCAGGCGCCGTCCGGCCCCGGGGGTCCGGCCTCCCGCCCGGCAGCATCCAGGCTGGTGGGCACCAGGACGTGCCCGAGATGCCTCCAGGATGTTCCCGAGATGCCTCCAGGATGTTCCCGAGATGCCTCCAGGACGGCCGGGGGCCGCAGCCCTCGCTCGCCGCCCGCTCACCTTTGCAGGTCTTGCGGTCGGGCTGGAGCATGAAGCCCATGGGGCAGCTGCAGTGGACGCCCGTGGCCGCGTCGTGGCACTTGCTGTCGCAGCCGCCGTTGTTCACGGCGCAGGTCTCTGCGGAGAGGGGAGAGAGCGGCAGAGATGAGCTTTGGCTCGCGACGCACGAGCAGCGCAGGCGAGCGTTGCCTTCGTTAATCCATTTTCCCCTGCGGAGAAGCTTCGGCAGGTTAAACTCGCGCGCGGTGGCGGCGGCAGCGACCTGGCCTGATGCACCGGGGAGGTGGGACCGCGTCTGAGCACAGCCGCGCATTAAAGCTTTGCAACCCCACAGCAGCTCCCGCCTGCTCGGACGATGCGGGAAGCGCCCGTCGCCTCCCCGACGCCCTGCCGTTTCAGGCAGCGTGCCGGCAGGGAAAAGCACCCAGGTCCCCGTGCTGATGCCGGCGTGACCCTCCTGCTTGCAGACAACCCGCTCTTCCGCACCCCATGAGCACCTGGGGACACTTTCAAAGCCGTTTGCCCCAAAATACCCGGCTGTCACCATCCGGGGGGGTCTGGGACTGCACCTAGCAGTCTCTCGCCCTTTGCATCGCCCGCCGACGGGACTCGCCGCCGCTGCGCGCAGCCGGCCAGCCCCGCTTCGTCGTCTAATTTGGGAGCCGCTTTGTAAAATTGGGACACACACACACAGAGGCAGCATCAGTGGAAAAAAAAAATCCAATTAAGCAAAAAATGCTAATTATTTCGGCATTATCGAACTCAGCTGTTGCTGGTCGGACGAGAAGGGACGCTCGTCTGAACGGAGCGTTTGCAGCTTGACAGCTTCCCCGCGAGATCCGTCTGCAACGTCGGGCCCGACCGCGCGAACAATGGCTCGACGGGCAGTAAGTAAGTTGCTCACACGGGGTAAGAAAGCATCGCTTTCGGGAGGCCGCTCGCTTGGCTCAACGAGCCGCTTGGGCTCCGAGGAACCCAGCGTGGAAACGCCCTGAAGGAATTCCTTGGAAAGAGCCAATCCCAGGTTCCCGCGCTCTTTGCCGGAGCTGCGTGGGGCACAAACGACCGCAGCGTCCAACCGTTCGCTGCAGGGCGACGGAGCCGGGATCGCTCCGTGCTCGTCTCGCTGCTGCTATTTTTACGGCGGCCCATAATGGGAGAACAAGGGGGCCCGTTTTCTGCAATTAAGAGCCAGCACAATTACAACCCGTAACGGCGAGGGGCAGGAACGCGGCCGGCCGGGTCCCCGCGCTGCAGCCGAGCCGAGGAGCGCGGGCGCCGCTGCACTGAGCCGGGGCTGGGAAACTTTGTGGCGGCCTAAGTAATGATTTAATTCCAGCCTTTGTTCTGGCAGCTCAGGCAGAACGAGCCAGTCGAGGATTAATTTAACAGGGTCGCCGCTGAGGCGAAACGAGGCGCTCGGAGCAAACGCTGCTTCCTTCGCTACCCAGAATCACGGTAGTTTCCCGCGTTTGCAGCGTGCCCCGTCGCCGGCCGCCCTTCTCCCCTCCCAGCCCCGCTCGCCCTTCGCACCTTCGGGGATTTTGGCTGAGGTTTAAAGCAAGGATGCACGGGGGGGGCTTGTGCTCGCGCGGCTGAGCCACCGGAGCGACCCCCCTTTGCAAAGCACGACCCTTTGCAAAGCAGCGCCCGACTCCCACGGCTTGCAAAAGCCTTTTGCAAGCGGGCGCCGGCCCCCCACCGCGGTACCCGGCCCCCCAGGGCGGCCCCGGGGCTCCTCGGGAGCCGGCCCGTGGGAGAGCAGCTCTGCTCGCAGCAGCCCGGGGCCGCTCGGAGCCTGGCGCGGGCGCGCGTGACTCACCGAACCACACAGCGCTCGGCGAGGCCGCCTCCGTCGCCGGGGGGGCCAAGACAAAGCGGCTTTTGCCGGGGGCCCCCCCCCGGTGCACACTCGTTCCCACCCTCCTCCCTCGCGGCCCCGGTCCCCACGGCGGCGCAGCAGCCCCGGCCACGCGAGCGGCAGTGGGAATCGCCCCGACCCCGCAGCGCCCTGCCCGCACGCGGAGCAATCGCCTGCTAATTGCCGCCTCCCGCTTGCAAAGCCCCCGGCAAACTGCAAATCCCTGCGGACACCCGAAAACGCCGTGACCGGCCCCGGATGCTCGCAGCGCTCCCGGAGCTGCCGGGGCCAGGCCTGGCTTTGCCGCGGTGCTGAGCGGTCACCGCTCTCCCCGGACACGCTGCGGGTTTGAGTGCACCCGATGCATCCGAAAAACAACCTCCCAAGCGCGGGCAGGTCGCTGCACCTCCAAACCGCTGCAGCTCCCGCGGGGCCGGAGCGGAGGCGTTACCTACCGTGGGGCAGGGCGCTGCGGAGGGGCCGCTTCGTGCCCGCCGCCGGGGCGAGCGTGGGAATCGGCGGCGGCAGCACCGAGCGGGGCTGCGGGAAAGCCCCGGGCACCGCTGCCAGCTCGCGAGGAGCTCAGGTGGCTCCCGGGGACGCGGGGACGCGGCTGGTGTCGAGCAAGCTGATGCTCGAGGGATGCCAGGGCGCCTGCTTGCAAGGTGGCTTCTGCACCCCGGCTGCACAAGGCCCCCAAAATGGGGGGGGTGGCCCCATCCTGGGAAAAAATCCCGCTTGTGCCGGTTGGGATGCAGCTGGGAGATCTTCAGATGAGCAGAAGGAGGGAAAGCTACCCCTGGCTGTCACCTCGGGGGGGGAACCTGCGGCGGCTCTGCCTTCCCTGCCTGCAAACGCTCCCGCCCGGGCGAGGACCGCGCTCCTCCGGCATGAGCCGGGCGCGAGCATCCCCCGGCGCGGGCCGACGGCCCGTAGCTCCTGCCAGGCTGCTTCTCCACCTCCTTTGAAGCAGGGGGAGAAAATCCCGCAGGCGCTGCCCCGCTGCGTTACCTGCCCCCGGGGCCGGAGCAGCGCCGTGCACGCCGTGCCATGCGAGCGCGGCCTCTCCGCCCGGCGCGTGCAAAGCGAGGCATGCGGTTAGTCGGCCCGCTCGGCCCCCCACGCTCAGCTCGGGACCAGCGACCGCCTGCGGGTTAGGACCCCTCCAAAGAGATAGAACAGAAATATTTACCATTAGAAAACGTCTCAAGGATAACGTGTTGCTGGAAGTGTCTCTCCCCTGTTTGACATTATAAAAAACGTGATTTAGAAAGGGCGTCCGGCCGGAGCGGCGGGTTTGCTCCTCGGCCGCCCCGTCCGAGCTGCGCCCCGGGGCGAGAAAGCGCCCGGCGAGGAGCATCCCGCTCCGCACGGATGGAGCCGGGCGCGTGCATCCCGCGGGAAAGCTCGGGGCCGCGGGGCTGGCAGCCCGGCACAGCTCCCCGCGCCACCCCGCCGCCTCCGGCGCTGCTCCCGGTGCAGGGGCCTCGCGGATCGCGCCGATCCGGAGGGCTTTTTTTTTTTTTTTTTCCTTTAAAAAAGGCTGCTTTTGGAGCATCAATATAAATACATCAGGTCATTGGCCTCCCCTCGCTGCTCCCCCTCCTCCGCGCTCCCGCAGACGTGTCGGGAGCCATCGGGGCTGGCCCCGCTCCGCTCCGAGGCCTGGTATTCATTATCCGCCGTCTTAAAAGCAGCAATAAAAAGCGGAAAAATGAAAAAAAGCCCCACCGCGGCCTAATGAAACGGCCGCTCGGAGGGGCTGCGGGCGCGTCCCGCCGCGCGGCGCGGTCCGAGGGGAGCGGGCCGGGGGCCGGCCCCGGCGGCCTATCAAACGCGCCGCGTGCGGCTGCAGAGCCGCTGGCCCGGGCGGCGGGAGGTCGCGTCCCCCCCAGCTGGAAACTTTATCCCCGCCCTCGAAATGATGAAATGTTTCGGAGGAAACGGAGATGGGGGGTGAGGGCGGCGGAGCGAGGCCTGGCCGTAAAACTGAGGAGGGGGGAGGAAAAAAGGAAAAAGAAGAAAAAAAAGAGAAAGTAAAAAAAAAGGAAAAGGAAGAAAAAAAGGAAAAGAAGGAAAAAAAGGAAAAGAAGGAAAAAAAGAAAAAGAAGGAAAAAAGAAAAAGAAGGAAAAAAGAAAAAGAAGGAAAAAAAGAAAAAGAAGGAAAAAAAGGGAAAAAAAAGGCGGTTCTAACTATCCGAGCAGGTACCTCGGCCGCCCGCTCGGCTGTAAACCTGCCGGCAGCATCCCGCAGGGCGGCGAGCGGGGCCACCCGGCCGCCGGCACAATCCCGCACTGTTCCCGGGATGCGAGGGGTGGCTGCAGCGCCCACGGGGGGGGGGTTTGGGGGGGGCTGCACTCCACAATATGAAAATCGCATCCTCCCTTTGCAATGCCTGATTGCCGCCACACTCTGCAAACCAGAGCCCCTGCATGCATCCCCCCGCCGGCCGGCAGCTCTGGAAAGCTTGCGGGTCCCTCTCCCGCCGCCCCGCGCCCCAGGGCCGCATCCTGCAGCCCTCGGGGGCGTAACCGAGGTGCTCTCAGTGTGAGCCCCCCCTTCCCCGGCTCCCCCGGCCCACGCACTGATTGCACGGAGCGGGACGAGCGAGGCGGCCGCCGGGTGCAGCACAGCCGCCTCGGCTCGCTGCAAGCCCCAGGACGGAGGGGAGGAGAGGCCGCGAGCATCTGCGAGCAGCGAGCAGGGAATGGGATTAATTAGGGAGCGCGCAAGGAGGCCGGGCTGCGGCGGTGACGTTAAGGGAGCGAAAAGCGGAGCTGGGGAGCAGGAAAGCTTTCCTGGGGGGCAGCGCCTGGGAGCGGGGCCCGGACCGGAGCCCCCGGCTTGGGGCAGCCCAAACTCGGCTTAATGCATCCCTCGGAGCCAGCTCCGGCTCCAGGGAGAGGGCTGGAGGGGCTTTTCCAGCCCCTTTTCCACCGGAGGATGAAACCGTCTTTGGAAAGTGCAGAGCGTTTTCTGTTCATGCACAGCAGGGGCACGAGGAGCCAAAACCCCTCGGTTGCTTTCAGTTGCTTTCAATTCCTTTTTCCTTTTTATTTTGCAATAAGAACTAAAACATCTAGAGCAATTTGCAGACTTAATCACTCCCCAAACGTAACATTTCTTTAAATCGAATCAGCTGTTAAAATGCACAAGCATATGAAACCAGTAAAACTTCTATCTCTGTTTGATGTTTTACAATTTGAAAACACACGCAGGAGAGGGACAATTTTGGGGTGGCTGGGTTGTTGGGCTGGATTTTGGGGGGTTTTTTGCAAGACAATTGTTTTGAGCTGAGACCCCGCGGTGCCAAGCTGCAGTTTGCAACGGGTCGCTCTGCCCACGTCGGCCCCCGCCGGCGCGCGGCCCCAGATGCTGCCGGATAGCAAGTATAAGGGAAGGTAACGCTGCAACGGTGCCGGTTTCTGCTGCCCGGGGCGCTGCCGAGGCTCCTCTCGCTGCGCGGAGGCGGACGCGGGCGTGCAGCAGCGAGCGCGGGCAAGCGGGTGCCGCGCAGCCGTGAGCATGCATGCACTCACGCACGCCACCCGGGCACCGCCGCCCTCCGTGCCTACGCACTGGGACCAAAACCCTGCCTTTTCTTCCCCAAAATCCCCGGAGCACCGCACAGGCACCTCTGCCCGGCGTCCCCGAGCCTCCTGGGTGCAAGCAACATCCGTCCTGCTGCCCCAACCTCTCCTGCTCTTAGCACCCGACCTCGCGGATGGAAACGCCACGTCCCAGAGGCTTGGAGAAGACCTTCCTTTGGCCAAGAGCAACCGCGAGGCGAAATCCCTGACTCTGCCGGTGCAGCGCAGCTCGGCCCGGGCGCCGCGGCACGCTGCACGGGGACGCCACGAACCGCCGCCCGGCGCGGGGCCGCCCGCCGCGGGGCTCGCACCTACCTATGCAGGTGACGCCGTCCGAGTGCAGCAGGAACTTCACGTGGCAGCCGCACTTGGGGCCCTGCTCCGTGTCGTCGCAGGTGTGCTGGCAGCCGCCGTTCCCGTAGTTGCAGGTCACTGCGGGAGCAAAGCAGCGGCTGTCACCGAGGGGGCCGCGAGCCCCAGCGCCCACCCGCCCGCGGCAGGTCCCTTCCCACCGGCTGCGCGAGGACGGAGCCTCCTCTCCTCGCTCCGGTCCCCCAGGGGCGACGACTGCCCCGGCTCTGGCTGGATGTGCCCCAAGCAGCAGCATGGAGCCAGCTTGGAAAACCTCGGCCATATCCCATGGAAGATCCCTCCTCCTTCCCGGATGCTTTCTAAAGCCCTGCGACTTTCCCTGCGGGATCTTGGCAGGAGAAAACTAGTGTGTGGCTTCTCGCGTCTTCCCTTCGTGTCTCCGCTAAGTGCCACCAGCGGAGCCCGGCCCCAGCGGCCCCGGCGGCCGGTTCCCGCCACCGTCCGTCTTCGCCACCCCCCAAACTGCGTTGCAGGGGCGGGGGGGACTCGCGGGAGCTCTGAAATGACTCAGGTGCTCTGGGAGAGCCCTGCCAGCGGCCTCCGGAGACAAGGTGTACTTTTCGTTTAGCTCGGAGGGAAAATAGGCTTGTGGGATTAAAACTCCGTTTCATCAGCAATTTTACGGGCTTGCTGCAGACAGCAAATAAGAAACAAAATAAAAGCAATCAAATAAATATATAGCTGCGCGTTTAATAATCGCGGCAGTGCCAGCAAGTCGCTGGCAGGAGATCAGACGGGCCGAGAGCACCGTCTCCCCCGGGGGGGGACGACTCCGGCGCTCCTCCCGTGCCAAGCGCGCTCTCCCTGCTCGGGGCTCGGGAAAGCGGAGCAGCGCCGAGGCCGTGGCGTGCAGCGAGCTGCGCTCGGGAAAAGCCCTCGAGGGCCCGGCCGAGGCTGCTGGGGCCGGGGGGGGATGCACAGCAGACGCGGCACCTCGGGGACCCCCCCGTGAACTGCTGTTTCGGGCCCTGCGTCTGCGCCGTGCCAGGCTGCACCGTCCCGCGGGCCCGGACGCGGCGGGGCGCATCGGTGGGATTTCACACGGCGGGGGCGGAGGTGGGGGGGTCTAAATCCCGGTGCCCCGAGAGCCCCCGGGGAGGTGCCCCATCCCCGCGCGCGGCCCCCCCCGGGCCGGGCCTTACGTTTGCAGTCGCGCTGGTTCTTGGTGAGCTCGAAGCCCGGGCGGCACTCGCAGGCGATGCCCCCCTTGGGGGTCTCCCGGCAGATGTGGGCGCAGCCGTGGTTCTTGTTCATGCAGTTCATCCCCTCTAGAGGGAGGGAAGGCGGCAAATGGAGGCTGCGGGAGCCCCCGGGTGCCGGTCCGCGCTGAGGACCGGGGCAGGATTTACCCCCCGGCCAGGGGAGCAGAGGGAGGGAGGATTTGGGGAGCTGCTGAGCTTCTGCTTCCTGCTACGGGCGCTGCGAATCCCCCCTGGGCGCCTCGCTGAGCCCCTGCCGCGTCCCCCCATGCCACAACCCGCTGCAATCCCCGCGGCCGCCCCTCTCCGGGACCCGGGACCCGGCCGCGGCACCGCTCGGCTGCAAAACCCCGGTGTCGGCAGGCTCCGGTGAGGGTTAAAGCCGCCGGCGGGCGCCCGGGGCACCGGCTGCCTCCGGCACCTGCAGGGCAGAGGCGCCTGGCGCGGCGCCGGGGCCCGGCCGGCAGCTCTAATTGCGGCGGCCGCCCCGGCCCTCGGTAATTAGACCCTGCTGCCTCCAGCCCGCGCCGGGCCGGCCTCCGCGCCGGCAGCCGCCAGCCCGCGCCGGGYGGCACGCGTGCTTGTCTCGCTCTTCCCGTCTTTTTTCCTTGCTGCATTTTATCGCCTGGCAGCGCCTCCGAGGCCGCGGCATCCCAAGCACCGATGCTGCCGGCCCCCGCGGGCCGGGATGCGGAGACAACCGGGGAAACGGGGAGCCCGCGGCCGGCCTGGACCCGCTGCAGCGCTGCTCCGGGAAAGCTCATGGCCTTCCCAGGGCCCCGCAGCCGGGACCTGCTGCCGGCGCCGATGCCGAGCCCGGAGTGCCGGGTGGGCGAGCAGCAGGGAGCCGCTTTTGCACGCGTTGGTAGCCCTGACGGCGAGGATCAGCTCTCTAACACCGCGCGCTGCTGCCACGGAAGGGGCTTTTGCCTTTAATTTCCCGCTTTTTCCAGGCTTGCAATCCGGGGATGGGCTGCAAGCCCTTGCTCCCGAGCGGACCCTCCCAGCGCGAGCCCCCGGCATGCGGGAGATGCCGGCCGGGGCCGCCCAGCGCCGCTGAGCCCTTCGGCACCCGGTGGCCAAGACTCGCGGGGACAGACGCGGCTGGGGAAGGGTGAAAGCAAAACAGCCTGCGTTTTGGCCAACCAGCAAAGATAAAAATCAGTGGAAATGCAAAAACTCTAATTTCTCCATATTTCTAACTGGCAGGGAAATGGCGGGACCGAGACAGCGCAGGACCCGGCTCGGGCGCACGAGTCCCCTGGGGCGGCACGAGGCTCCCCGGGTGCCTCTGCGCTAACAGGACCCTCCGCACGCGCCGCCGCCGGCCGCCGTCCCGGGTGCCCGCAGGGCTTCGGGGGGACGCGGAGCACCGACCTTCGGGGCGCTGGATGCAGGTGTGCTGGTTGTCGCTGAGGAAGAAGCCCTCGCGGCAGAAGCACTCGTAGCTGCCCATCATGTTGACGCAGGTCTGCTGGCAGCCGCCGTTGCCCTCGGCGCACTCGTCCAGGTCTGCGGGGGCAGCAGGCAGGGCTCAGCGCCGCGGAAAGCACCGGTCTGGCCCGCCGCGGCCAGCTCCGTCCCCGCGGGATGCTCAGCCCCCCCGGAGCCGGGATGCTGGGGATGCCGGTCACAGCTGGACCAGGCGCCGGAGCGGCACGAGGAGCGAGGGGACCGGTGCCAAAGGAATCCCGCCGGGAGCAAGCCGGCTGCAGCGGGATGGAGAGGGGTTTGCGGCTCCCTCCGAGGCTCAGCCCGGCCGAGCCGCATCCCGCATCCCCGGATCCCTCACCTATAACAAGGGCTTTAACATCTCACGACCTCTCACCGCAGCCCTAATACCTATTTTATTAAGTGCATGGAGGCGGTCGGAAGCCCAAAGGCCTCGGTGATGGCACGAGCGCTCCGATTCCCGCCCCGGTTCGGGAGGTGGCCCAGGAGGGACCACACATGTCCCCAAAGCCCGTGGGGATGGGACAGCGAGAGGATCCGGCAAACCCGCCGGGGCTTCGCCTCCGCTCCCCAGCGATGCTGCAAAGCGGGTCCCGCGCGGGTCGGCTCGGCCCCGGCTGCCAGAGCCGGCCGGCACGAGCCAAGCAAACCCCGCACCCCCTCCCTGCCCGCGGCCGCCGGGGCTGCTCCAGCCCCTTCCTCCTCCTCCTCCTCCTCCTCCTCCTCGCCCCGCCGCCCGCGCACCTCTGTAAACACATGACGTCTGCCGCTCCGAGCCCGGCTTCCCTTTCTTCTCCGCGGCTCATCCTCCCGCGGGAGCGGAGGCAGGGCCGCCCGCCCGGCTCGCCGGCCAGCTGTGTAAACCCCCCCCGGCCCGGAGGGCTGCAGCCGCCCCGCTGACGGCGGCTAAGGCCAAGCGCCCGCGCCCCCGCGCCCCCCCGCCGCCGCTCACCCAGGCAGTTGTGGCCGTCGTGGGCCAGGCGGAAGCCGTCGTAGCAGGTACAGCGGTAGTTGCCGGGGATGTTGACGCACTCGTGCACGCAGCCGGCGTTGTCCTCCCGCTCGCACTCGTCCACGTCTGCGGGGAGAGCGCGCGAGTGGGTGCCCCCCCCCGGCCGAGGCCTGACAACTCATCGCACGTGTGGGCGCGGGCGCCCGGCCGGGTCGAGACGGGGCCACCCTACCTTTGCAGTGCTTGCCGTCGCCGGCGTAGCCGGACTTGCAGATGCACTTGTAGGACCTGGGGGTGTTCTGGCAGATGGCGTCGATGTGGCAGCTGTCGGTGCCCTCGACGCACTCGTCCACATCTGCGGGGGGAGAGCGGGGGCCGTGGGGAAGCCGCCGGGAGCCGCCCCGCACCCAAAAACCGCCGGAGATCGGGGGTCTGCGCGGCTGAGCTCGCCGGCGGTGCCCAGCCCCGAAGCCACGGGCGATGGGCACGCCGCGGCACCCGAAGACGCCGCGGGAGGGGGGCCAGGGCGCGCGGCCCCCCCGCGAGCCGAGGGCAGTGGCTCCCCGGCCGCGTCCCCTTCCCGCGGGGCGCCGTGAGTCACCGGGCCCCGGGCGGGAGCGGAGCTTTCCGTCCGCGCCGGGGGGGCGGCACGTGCCTGCGCCTTGTCTAAATATTTACAGCCGGCGTTCATATTTGCTGTTTGACATTAGCCATGGCCCGCGGCCACCGCGGCCTCCCTCGGGCCATTAATCAGCGGCTCGGCCTGACCCAGCGCGCCGGAGCGGGCTGGGGGGCCGGATCCGGCTTCCCGCGGGAAAGAGCCGCCGGCTGCTCGCGCCGACCGTCCACGGGAGGTTTCGGCCGCGGCGGGATGCCCCGCTTCGCCCGCCCCCTCCGGATTCCTCCGCACTCCCGCCGCCCCGCTGAGACCGACGCGCTCATCACACCCGCCGCCGGGCATCCTCCCGCTGCGCCTCCAGCCTCCGCTTTGCAGGGAGGGGGAAAAAACAGCATTTCCAGAAATAAGCCTCTCCCCCCGCCCGGGAGGCGTCGGGGGAGCCGGTTTCCTCCCGAGCCGAACTCCGCGTTGGGCTGCAAACGCCGCCTCGGCGGGCGGCAGCACGCCCGTCCCCGCGGGGGCAGCGGGCTGGGCTGCGCATGGAAAACGGCGGCGCGGGAGCGGCACCAGGGATTTGCAGCGCCGCAGGCGGCGGCCCCAGCTAAAACGCTCCTCTGCTCGCGGCGCGGCTGCAATCCCACCCCAGCGACGCTTGCAGAGGGCTAATTCACCCGGTTTTTTACTCCGGGGGGGTGGGATGCATCCCCTTCTCCTCCTCCTTTTTCCCATTTGCACCGAGATTGTTCCCACTTTTGCTCTTTTCTGCAAAACTCCCCGGTGCGGCGCTTCCACTGGACATGCTGCAGTTGGAATTTTCCCAGCGTTTTGCCAGAAATCTCGCTTTTTTAGGTTTTTTTTTTTTTTTGGTTCGGTTTGACGCTCTTTTTCCTTCTCTGTCCTCAAACGCGACACAATGAACGACGTCGCCGCACCGCTGCAGACAATGCCGCGTCTCCGCCTCGCGCACACGGGCGGCTTTTCCATCTTCTCTTTTTCCATTCTGCAGCTTCAAAACTCCGCTAACTTTGGAAAGGTTACGCAGCAGCGAAAGGACAAAAGCAAACATCATAAATTTGCCACTCTGTAATTTGTCCAAAGTGGGAGACATCCTGAAAGGTTACGGGAGCAGAAAGAGGGAAAAAAAAGAAAAAAAGCACGTGTGTGGGACGGGTGAATAAATACCCACCCAGACACCCTAGGAACCGTTTGTATATTGGCAAAAATCCTAATTTCAGCATGCTGAAATTGGGGATTGTAAGAAAACCTGTCTTAAAAGATGACTTCAAAACTGAGCCCTTTAGAGAAAAAAAGCCTGGAAAACTAGAAATTTGAATTTTTGTCGGCGCAAGCAGCGTTTTCCCATGCAAAGGCAACTTTGCTCTCAGGACAGCCCTGTTTTTCCCTGCGGGAGAGTTTTCTCCAGTCCAAAAACGCGGCCGGCCGGAGGCAGGGCCGGGCTGCAGGTGTTTGCAGCGGCCGCGGAGGCAGGAGGCGTTTGCCGTGCGAGCCGGCGCGATGCCACAGTCCCAAAAAATCCCCGCTGATGTCCCTGTCCCTGTTTGCTCTTGGAAAACCCTCCGCTCGGTAGGACGCGACCCTGCCGGCGCCTCCGGCTTCGGGCTCGGGGGGTGCGAGCCGGGTTCCCGCGCCCCAAACCAAAGCTGCCGGAAAGGGCAAAACGGCAGAGCCGTTTGCCCCACACAAAGCAGGGAATAAAGCAACCGCCTATATAGTTTTAGAGCCCGGATTGAGGCTTTTTTCCTCATTTATTTATTTATTTAAATGATGCTTCTGTCCCTGGGCTGCAAGGCCAAATAGGAGGGAGATGAGGTAAGGCGGCAAAAAAAAGCCTGAAAACCCCTAAACAAACAAAAGCGCCGTCATTTTTCCCTTCTTCTGCAAGCGCGTCGGCTTTTTTCTTTCAAATTAATTTTATTCTTTATTTTTATATAGGCACATATACTAGCAGCCTTTCTGTCTGGGGCCGTGCGCGCAGCTGTTGGCAGACGCGCCGACTTTCCACTCGGCCTTAACGCCAAATTAAAGCTTTATAACTTCAGTAGCGCTTTTTACCAGGGTATTAATAAGCACCTCCGCCACCGCGGTGCGGTTTATCGACCGCCGCTTCGCCCGAGCGCCCCGTCCCCGCGTCGCGCGCCCGCCGAGGGCCTCGCTGCGGCATTGCAAGCCCGGTCCCCTTTGGGGGCTGCCCCTGGTTTTGGGGGTTTTTTCCCCACATTGCGGCACCCCAAGGTGCTTCGCAAGATTTTTGCACCCACCGAAGCGCCTCGGTTTCAACCCCCCGGACGGCAGCTTTTCCGCGGAGGGTTGGATGCTCCGAGCCAACAGCCGCGTGCATTTCCCGGGGATTTTCCCTGCTGCTGCTGTTGTTGTGTCTTATCAAAATGACCGAGCTTGGGGTTAAAAATGCGTTTGTTTGTTTTCTGTTTAGGGAGCAACAATCGGAAGATCTCCGAGCCGGGAGGCGAGAGGGCCCTGCCGAAGCCCTGGCCGGGCTCCGCTCGGCCCTGGGAGACGGAGCCGACTTCATCTGCCGTTGCCGCCTTCTCCTACCGCCTCTCCCCGGGGACTTATAATTTCCAAAGTGAAGGTTAAGGTTATTCCTGCTTTTTTTTTTTTTCCCCTAAATGGATGACTCCGCCGTGACTGTCTGCAAAGGGAAAATTTATAGAAAAATAAAATAAAATAGAAAAAAATAAAAAGCCCCGCGCCGCGTGGAGACGGCAACACATCTCCGCGCCGGAAGACTCGAGGTGTCTGAATATTTATACTCCCATTGGCAGCTACAAAAAAAGGCTTCTTGCCTCCTTCCCGCCCCCCTCCCCTTTTTAATCTAAGTACGGGCATGTCAGACGCCCTCAGTCAAAGATCGCCTTTGAACTGCTGCGCGCTGAAATGTTTACGGTTTTACATTTCATATTTCGGAGGGGCGGAGGGGACCGGCGCAACAGTCGCGCACTGTGATCGCGGGAGCGGGAGGCGAGCGGCGGCCAAGGGGGCGGAGGTGGCGCGGCGCTGGCCGGGGACGCGCCCGGCGGCGGTGCCACCCGCAGCCCCCCCGAGCCCCCCGGCACCGCAGGTGCATCGCCCCGAGGTCCCGGCGAGCCCCACGGCGCCGGCGCGGGAACCGCGGCCCGGCCTTTCCCGCGCATCCCCGCGGCGCCCGCCTCCGCCGCCGGCCGCCCGGGCAGGTGGCTTTGGGGACGAGGACAGCCGAAGGGACGCCCCGGGGTCTGGCCAGCGCGGGCGAGAGCGGCTGGGCAAGGTGCCGCTGCTGGGAGCCCCCATGGGGCTATTTGGATTTATGCTCCCAATTCTCCTTTCCTTCGAGCTTTCCTAGCCCTAAACCAGCCCGATAAACTCGGCGGAGGTCCAGGTCCTCCGGCAGGCGCGCGAGCTGCCCAGGTCCCTGCTTGGGGGCAGCGGAGGGGACAGTGCTCGGGGGGTCCGTCACCCCCAGGTCCAGCACGGACACTGCCGGCGACGGTGCCTGGTCGCTTTCTGCAAACGCCCCGGGTAAAACGTGCCCCAGGTGCTTTCAAAGAGCTCGACGCCGCCAGACGAGGGGAAAATCCTCGGAAAAGCACAATTTTTATCCGCCGGCCGCAGCTGGGGGTCCATCACCCCCCAATCCAGCCGTAGCCCCGCGCGGGCCATCCCTCCCCGCACCGATGCCGGGACCCCCGACAGCACCGCAGGCACCAGCCTCCGACTTCGCCCCGTTCCAGCCGGGACGCCGGCGGCAGCGGCTGCCCTCGCCCGCGGCAGCGCCGGACCCGCCGCCCTGGGGTGCCCGTGCCGGGGGCCGGGACGGCGCGGGGAGCCCGGTGCCGGTGGGGTGCGAAGGGGCCCGGCTCGGGAGGCAGCCCCCCTCCCTCCGCCCCCACTCCACCCCTTTCGTTCCCCGGAGGGATCTGTCAAGTCTCTGCACGATGGAATTTTACTTTGCTATTTTAATGCAATTCTGGCTCCGGCTTAAATGGAACTGGAAACCAAAAGGGCCTTAATAAATAAATATTATGATAAGAAATGAAAGCAATGCATACACTAAAGATAATTTGAGGGGGGATAAAAACCTAAGCATTCCTTTCTGAGGCTAAATCATAAAGGCTTTACGTGGGGCTGGGCTCCCTCTTGGCAAACCTTTGCCCTGGAAAGTCTCCCCCGTGCTTGCCCAGACTGCCCTCCCGCAGAGCCGGCTATTGTTTTAAGGACACGTTAAAACAGATAAGACAATAGCCTTGAAATCCCCCCAGCTTGGTAGGTGACAGGGCTCCGAGCCACAGCGCGCGTGGCCGAAACGGGACTCTCCCTAATGCCTACGCGAGATCTCTAATTCCGTCCCGCGCTCCTATATTTCATTCACACTCTATTTAATCTCGCTGTATGCATAAACACGCAGCTACGCCACCAGCAAGAGCCAAAGCCGGTTTTGATAAATCTTACATACAGCTAAACGCTATGGAAAAAAAAAAATCCCCAGCAGATTATGTAGATAGTGGTGAAGTAGAAAAAAGAAACCTTAGATAGAGCCAGCAAGACCATGCACATAGGTTTGTGTGTGCTCGCGTGTGCGCGCGCACTCCTGTGCATGTGTCTAGAGCAAAAATGCAAGCTAAATATAGAGGTGCTATAGAAAAAGCTAAGATATAGATAGCCCATACATAAAGCTACATGGGTAGGTTTGTGAAGAAAAGCTCTGGCTAAATACAGGAGCGCTGAAATAGGAAAACCTTAAGTTGATAAAGATGAGACATATCTCTTTTCTAGACATACGGAAACAGATAAGGCATTTTTTGCAGTTTCTCTGTGTTCAGCTCTCCAAAGTTTCTCTGCCGCACACACCTCTGCAGCAACATCCCAGCACACACATGTAAAACACAAACACGGATGCAACTGCACAACTCCCATCTTCCCGCAGCACAGATATCGGCTCCGCCGCACGATCCCTCTAAACCACCCAGAAACTCGTCCTCCTCGCCCGCATGGCAATAGGTAGCATTACCCCTTTTACAGACAGTGAAACAGGAGAAAAAGAAAAGCCCCCCAAGTCCCCTCCAAACAGCAACATTTGCCCTTTCTGTGACGGCTGCAGACTTTTTTGCATACCCTGATTTTCTGCCTCTTCACCCTTTTCCCTGAGATAAAGAGTCCGGACGAAAAAAAAAAGAGCGTTAAGAAATGCAACTCATTAAAGAGTTTAAAAAAAAAAGAAAGCAAGAAAGATCAAAAGAAGCAGGCGAATATCTGCAAGCAACATTTTAAATCGGCTCCCCTCTCTGTTGTTACTGCTGCTCATTCCTCCAGCCTGCACACCAAATCCCAGCTCTAACGAGGAGCTCCGGCTGCCCAGGCACGCGCCGAACAGCAGCCCCGGGAGCCGGGGAGATTTCTCTTACCTTGACCGGCTTTATTCGCCAGCGCGCTTCCAGGGCGGAGGAGAAGGAGCAGCGTGCAAAATCCAGCGATCCGCAAAGCTCCCATCGCGATCGCAGCCTGCGGGGAGGAACGGGGCAAGACGGGGGGGTTTCTAGTGCTTTGGAAGAAACAAGGGGCTGCGCATGCAAGGGGGGATCGAGCGCGGGCAGGGGCTCGCTTCGCGCTGGTGGGAGGCAGAGGGAGGGGAGGGAGCCGAAATGATGGAAAAAGCTGCTCTGGGCTCAGTTTGGGGCTCCCGGTGCTGCTAAGGAGGCAGAGAGCGAGGGAAGGAGACCCAGGGCAGTTGGAAGAAAGTGGACTCTATCGCCCTCTCTCTGGCGGCTGCTCTGATCCCTTCTTCTTCTTCTTCTTTCTAAATAATCCCAGCCAATTCCAGTTCTGCAAGGGAGCCGCAGCGGCGGCGGCGGCGGGGGGGAGCAGGCGCCTTGCCCTGGTGCTGGGGACCTGCGAAAGGGGAGTGGAAAGGAGAGCTCCATCCAAGCAACGCCCTTTCGTCCTTCCTTCCTTTCTTCCTTTCTTTCTTTCTCCCTCGCTGGCTCCGGCGGCTCGGGCGCTGCTCCCCCCGCGCACCCCCGGCCTGGGGCTCTGCCTGCAGGAATTTACAGTCTGCGCTGGAGCAGCAGGGCCAGTAGCCATGGAGACTGCTGCGCCGGGAGCAGCGAGGTCAGGCGCGCACCGGCGGCGGTCAATGGATCAATGCAAAGCCCCCCGGCAGCCCCCAGACCCGGCGAGCCCGCCGGGGCACAGCGAAGCCCGGGGGCGGCTGGGAACCGGGGTGGGGGGGAGAAAAAAAAAATCGACCTGATGCGTTCAGTTTTGGGGGGTTTTTGGGGGTTGGTTGGCTGTGGCGGGCCATGCCCGGCCCCCACGGCGCGGGACGCCAGCCAGCCCGTGCCCTTCGCGGAGGCGGCTCGCGCCACGGCGCTGCCGGGGCGTTTCGGCTCCCTGAGTCACCGGGGAGGCTGCCAGGGCGGAAGCGGCGGGCGGGGAGGTGCTGCGAGCGGGGGGCCGGGGCCGGCGGCGCTCCCACCTGCGGGGCGAGCGGGGGGCCGCCGGCTGCCAAAGGACCCCCCCAGCGCCGTCTCTTCCCACCCCAAACCAGAGCCACCGAGCGAGGCTGGCCACCGCTGCGACCTCGCGTCCCCTTGGGTAACCACAGCACCTCCAAATAAAATAGCAGGGTCTGGGACACGTCAAAACCATCCCGCTAACCCAGGCACGAGCTCCCGTCTCCCGAGCCCCCTACCACCGCGCCGGGGCGAGAGGAGCCGTCACCCGGAGGAAGGTGTGCAACCACCGCTCGCCTCCGCCGGGAGAACGTGGCAGCGCCGAGTGTCCCGGGCAGCATCCCGGACTGGATCGTCCATGCTGCGATCCAGGCAAATCCTGCATCCCCAGGGAAGGAGGTGATGGGTCTCAGCTGAACAGAGAGAAGCAGAAGATCCCCAAGAAGATCCCCAAGAAGATCCCCTTACTCTCAGCCTACAGAAAGATGTAATGCTCTGATTGCCATCACGGACGCGCAGGGACCTTCGCTGGGACCATAAAAGCAGGTTCGCTTTGGAGATGATGGATGCAGCACAGGGGAGCAGCTTGCGCATAAGCTGGTAGCTCATCTACACACCAGATCTTTGCAAAGACACGAGGCATGGGAAACGCTCTCCCGAGGCATGGGAAACGCTCTCCCGAGGCATGGGAAACGCTCTCCCTCCCCAGCCCGGCCGGGATCGCGGCCCTCGCTGAGCCTTTCTGCACCCCTCGGTCAGTGCCGCTCGCCAGCAGCGGGTCCTGGGCCACGGCACGAAGCGCTGGGGTCCTCTCAAGCCATGCAGGAACCAACCCCTTCCAGAGGAACAAGGAGACCACCATAAGCTGAAGGACAGATGCACGTGTGGCCTGTTATGCCCAACACATCCAAGGTTCACGTTCACCTTCGCGCGTTGGCTGCAGAGGAGCCCAAAGCTACGAGAGGGAGCCTCTGCGTTGCCAAGGCGGAGAGCACGAGATACGGCTGCTTCTAGCCCACCACAGCTAAAGGGCTTTTCCTGGTGGGGGTAACACTTTCCACCATAGTTAATGCAATTTATTTAGGTAAGAAACCGAGTGGAAAAGGACCTGAGTCTACATGATCGGCCCCAGTAACTCGAGTGCATCCCGGCCGCGCTGCGCTGATTCGAACCAGCAACGCAGAAACCTCCCTGGCACAAGCACTGCTCCAGGACAGACCGGGAGGCGTCAGAGGTGCAGAAATGATTAAAGCTGTAAGAATATCTCTCTCTGTATATATTTAGGTATATATCAACGTGGTTTCCAAGCGGTTGTCACCATGCTGCCCAGCCTGGCCAGCCAAAATTTCACGGCAACGGCCGGGCTAAAACTCCGTTCCTTTAGCTCTGAAACACGACCTCGTGCCGCGCGGAGGCGGAGGCATCGGCGGCAGGATTTATCGGCGGAGGACGACGGTGCGACACCACGAGCACACTGCCCCGTCCAGCGCCGCGGCCCCAAACGAGAACAGCGCGGTCGCGGGAGCATCCTCGTTTCTCCATCAGCCCCTTCCACAACCTCCGATCTGTTTGCAATCCATTTGCATCCGTTTGACGGGGGCGTTTGGACCCCATCCCACGGTCTTTTATCATCATGGCCAGGGGAAAACTAAGCAGCCTTTTTTTTTCCTAACCTGTCTTCTAAATCTGGAGACAGAGCTCAAGGCACGAGGGACAGGACCTTCAGCGATGTTGATTTATAACCGAGACTCCAAATTACAGGTTTACGCATTAGTATAAACACCCATAAACCAGTCTTAAATACACAGCGCCGCATGCAATCAAAACGCCAAAGCAGCGGCAGCCTCGGGAGCAACCCTGGATGCAGAGCAACGTCCTCGCACGGGGCCGAAGCGCCGCCGGCCCGGCCGGGTCCAACCTGGCCGAATGCGTCCCGCTTCCCCCGCGGGCGGATCTCGCCCCCAAAGCTCGGTCCTCTGCCGGCGGCAGCCCCTCGCGCCCCGGGGGAAGCTCGGGAGCGGCATCGCTGCCCCGGTGCCCTTCTGGGCAAAGCCCCTCCGCTCGGGCCGCGCGCAGGGCCAGGGGTCCGGTCCGCCGTGCTCCAGCGCCGCGGAGGCAGCGAGGAGCTGCCGACCATGTTGAAACGGTTACGTGGGGAGTAATGAAAATTTACTGCACCCGGCTCGGAGCTCCAGCCAAGAAATAAAAGCAGAGATCACAACAGGCATTTTTTTAATTTGAAGCAAAATTAAAAAAAAAATCCGCACTTAGAAAACAACAACCACATCCACAGATCAAAGCAGCTGCTCTCCTCGCGCTCTGGGTTTTAAGAGGCTTCTGCAGCTACAGAGATGTTTACACAGGGAGAGAGATGCATACATTGTGCTGGCTCGATGCTGCCCCCCCCTTCATCTGGCAAAGCGTTCCCGGGAGGCAACGTGAGGTCATCCGCAGACCCCGCGCTGTTTTCCTCAAGCTGCAAGCCTTCGGGGCAAGAGGCAATTCATTTCCCATTAGCAAACCCACATTTGCACTTGGAAGCTTCCCATGTGCATCCCGCCAGGGGAACGCGGGGCGGCCGGCGAAGGCGGACCCGCCGCCGCCAGCGCGCTATCGGGCGCCGGGGGGGCTCCGAGGAGGGTCGCCCGCGCCCGCCGAGAGGATACCCCCAGCTCTAGCGTGAATTTAATGTCATACGCTGTAAAGGAGCAACGTCTTCAGCACTGCCTGTGCCTATTTGCACGATGATGGAGCCAGAAGGGATTTCTCAGGCTGGGCAAGAGACTCGCTGCGAGGGAGCGGGCAGACACCAGGCTCCCATACGGCGGCAGAGGAGCTTAGAGCTTGCAGAGCCGTCTGTTGAATGAGAGGGATGTTAGAGGAGGAAGAGGCCGAGCGGTTAAGCCACAATGCTGGGAATTGGGGAATTTGCCTTCTCCTGCAGTCCACGAGGAGCAGTGGCACGACACCCTCCGTTGCCCGTGGCGGGTAGGGACAGACCTCCCTGCTGCAGCCAGAGCCGGGCGTTTTTGTTAATTAACGCTGGTGAAGGATCCTGACACTCCGTGCTGGAAGGAGTTGGCTTGAGAAAGCAGCGGCGGGGAAATGTCGATGCCCCAGTGAGGGGCGGGGTAAAAAACTTGGAACAGAAGAGACTTTTTTTAACCGAGAGGAAAACACTGTATTCCCAGGAATCTGCAAACAGCCCAGGCTTGAACAACGCAGATGAACCAGATCGCAAGTTCTCCAGCACAGCTCCAGTTTCCCCAACCTTCAACTTTGTCACGACGCTTCCAAGGGGAGAAAAGCATCGAGTCCCGCTACACGACTGCCTGTCGTCCCGTGACACCTTTTTTCCAGTGTCCCAGCGCTTCCCCAAAACGCTGCGTGTGGCCGAGGCCCTTGTTTGCAAGCCCCGTTTTACGGCAGGAGAAGCTGACACACGCTGGGCTGAGGTGACTTGCCCAGCGTCACCGGGAAGGTCTCCGGCAGCGCCAGGAATAGAAGCCGAGTCCCCGTTCCCAGCTAACCACTAACCACACTTATCCCAGAATAAGGGTCCCTTTTTCCAGTTGAATTTATACAGCTTTCAAAGTGACATAAGCTCTTACAGAAATAGGCACTCTTTTATTCCAGAATAATCACTGGGAAGGTACACTAGAATACGCACCGTGCTGTAATTACAGGGGGAGTTTTACCCCGCGCAGCCGGCAGGCTCGCTGCACGCTCCGCGCGGCTTTTATCTCGCCGGGGCGCGTGTAGCTCGACTGACAGATCATCAGCGCGTGGGTGGAGAAGGAAGGGGCTTCGGGTAGTAAGGAAGGCAATATATCACTCTTTAGAGCTCTGTTAATAATGTTTCCCATAGAAGATACCCAAAGAATAGAAGATCTTAAAGCTACTGAAGTCCAAGGAGTCGGCCGGGGCATACCTGGTCGCACCCCGGCAGTAAAGGGGCGGATTCAGCAACGCTTTGTGCCTCTGCTTGGCTAAAGCACATAGCTTAGGAGCAGGTGTCTTGTTTTAAATACATTTTACATCCCACACAGGTTTAAAAAAAAAACAAATTCAAGCTCATGGTATAGCATCTGCTGGACTGAGGCCGAAATGCACTTCTGAGTTAAGTTGTTAGCACAAGCCATATTTAACACCCTTCAAAAATAAACTAATAATTTCATCAGTGCCGATATGGCTATATATGAGCCAGGAGGAGCAGCCACCCAAACCAGCCCGGCGGCGCCCGGCCCAGCGCTGCCTGCGGTGCAGCCGGGGCCGATGCGCCGCGGGACAGCGAGGGTTAATGCGGCACCGGCGACACCACTTTAATTCCGGGACCCAGACGCGTGTGCTTAAAAGTAGCACTTCTCTCCTTAAAATAGTTTATGAATCCTAGTCGGGGATAAATCCAACACCCCCGAGCAGAAGGAGACCTATTAATTCCCAAGTTTTTTTGCGCTGTAGTAAAGCGGCGATTTTATTTGCACGGGCTGCGTAAGATGTCAGTCGTGTTCCCACTCGCATTTCCATCTACGCTTTAACAAGGCATTAGGTTATTTCCAGAAGCCCCAGCCAGACCCAAGCCCACTGCGTCAATATTTTGTCGCTTACACAAATGTCACCGTTAGAGTCAACACCGCGTTTTAGTATTTTTTTTGTTTCTTTTAAAACACACGGTTCCTCCGGGATGAGGCATGTATAGCCCTTAAGGTAACAGCGGTAGCGTGAGCCTCTCGGACGGGCTCACCTGGGCGCACAGGCGTCGCTTTACAGGGCGAACGCCACCGCTGCAGGGCACCGACCTGACCAAAGGCATCTGCTAATTAATTCATTCTTCCAAGAGACTTAACTGCCTCTTGCGTCGGAAACCCAGGCAAAGCCGAGCCAAGTCCAGAGGCTGTCGGAAAACACGGCGAGACCCGCATTGGCTGCAGGGAGCGGCAGAGCGGGGAGCCGCCGCGAGGCAGCGGTCCAATTTCGGCTGGCCGCGCCGCTTTCCCGCGCCCGGTTCCTCGGTGCCGCTTTGGAAATGAAGCGGAAGCCGGTCCGGCCGGGCGAGCCGAGGCACCGCATCCCCATGCCCGTGGTGGTCCACGTCCTCTCCCACGGTGCAATTTTGGGGTCTTTCTCCTACTTTGCAGCATCCGAGCGCAGGGGGCAAGGGCTCGCCCCGGCCGGCCGGCTCGATCGCTCAGCGCAGCCCGCTGCAGACCTTCCTGTTGATTTTGGCACTCTCCCCCGAAACCCTCGGAGGTTTTCTGGTCCGGCACAAGCTCAGCGTAGCGGGTTCGCTTTCCACCGCCTGCCCGTAGACCCTCTCCTGAGCGCAGCCCCCGAGCCAGGGGCTGTCGACGTCGCCCCGAGACCGGAGCGACGCAAGAGCTGCGATAAAACCCCGCGCCGGGCTCCCCAGCCCTGCTCAGCGCGAGCCGGGGGGACAAGAAGCCGTCAGGAATAACCTTCCCTCATCAACGCCCGCAGGGAAAGCCCCGCAGGATCTCCTCGCGTCCTGCATCAGAGCGGCTTTGCACGAGAACAGAGCGGCCTTAGTGCGTCAACACCTAAACGCCCCAGGGCCGCTGCAAGCGAGATGCCACTATTATTTTTTTTAATTTAAAACGCACTTCTTAAGCTACAGGAAAGTAAACGTTCTTCTAGGATGGCCAAGAAAACCACGCGGGGATTTTCCAAATGGGTATGACTGACTGTTTATGAGCGGAGGGCTCCAAACGCAGAAATAAATGGCTCGCTCTCAGCAGGTTTTCCTTTCTATATTTACCCTCACCTAAAACGAGCATTAATGCACACTGCAACATTTATTCCCTCTGATCAGGGGAGCGGGCGAAGAAACTCGCCAGCCACAACACGTCAAATAAATTGTTAATCTGCTGTTTGCGTTGGGCCTGGGGGGAGGAGGGAGTCCCGGAGCGCTGGGCAGCGCCCAGGGCCAGGTTACAACTTCCATTTCAGCTCTGCAAAAGCGCTTCGCTCCCCCCCTGCAGTTTGTGGCTGCCGGGAGTCAGGAGCCGGGTCCTCCGTGGAGCCGGTCCGTCGGTCCCCGCCGCGTCTCCGGCCGCCTCCCCGAAGCGGCTCACGGCGGCCCCGGAAAAGGGCCGGATCCCCCTTGCGCAGCGGGAACCGAGCTCCGCAAGACGCAAGGACTTGCCCGGCGTTGCACAAGAGGCCTTGTGCAAGGCAGGGAGCTGCAACGGGCTTTGCAACCCCAGCTTGCAGGGTGTTATCCGCCTGTTTGTCCCCACGGGCAATCCCTCCTGGGGACGGATCCTCGGCACGGCCCACCGGCGTGCAAAACACCCCCACGAGACCCAGGCGGTCCTTCCCGACGAGGGGCCGAGATGTCGCAAAGCGAATCTCAACGCAAGGCTGGCCACCCAGCTGCAAAGCCTCCTCGCGTAATCCCAGCCCTGGGGGACCGGGAAAGAAGAAAAGAAATCACCTGATTCTCCTAGACGTCGCCCGCATCACGCGGCTCGCTCAGCCGCGCTCGCGCCGCTCCCCCAGCTCAAATCTGGGCTTGACCTCCGATTTACCTTGGGGTTTGCCGGCTGATCGTGCCAACCGCTCGGGCACGGCGGGCAGAGGGGCTTCGCGTTGCACCGACGCGGGGAGGACGGAGGGATGAAACCTCCGTCGGCACCGGGGGCAGTCAGACCGACCGGCACACCCGGGCGCCCGGGACAGCTCTGGGAAGCGCCCGTGGGCTCCGGGCTGCGAAACGCCGCCTGCCCGAGCCGGGATGGGAACAGCATCGCAAAGGCAGGCGCGACCTTGTGTTTCTTCAGCTCAGGCTTTTCCAAGAGTCCTCATCGGAATAGCTGAGTGAACCTTTCCCTGGCCCGAAATTTCAAGAGCATTTGCGTTAATCCAGATTAATGAACATTAAGCAATTTAGATAAACCGCATTAAGCCAAAACGCCTTTGAACTTTTTTTTTTTTTGGATTGAAATCCCTCCCTGAACGCCGTGTGTGGTTTGGGCCTCGCCGCAGCGCGGTTTCACAAGAGCCAGGCGCTTCGCGAGGCTCTGCGATAATTAAGCGGAGTCACCGAGTGCGGAGATCACCCGGAGACGTCTAGCCGGGAGCGCTGCAGCAAACCGGCGCTTCGCGCCGGTGACCAAAGCGATTATTTATCTGGGGACATTCGATGGGGCGAGGCAGCACGAGCAAGAGCCCTCCAGCTCCACGCACGTCTCCCCGCCAGTGCTCCTGGGTCCAGCCCCAGACCAAACCCCTCCAAGCCTCGGTTTACCCAACACCAGCTCGTCCCTTAAATACGCGGGTGACAGGAGCAGGCTGCAATTCACTGACACCAGACCGTGGCCAGGCCACGGTTTGCTCGGAGCAGCCGGCCCCCGCGGCTCGGACGTGCGCTGCGACCGAGGTGGCCGCGGCCAGCCCGCACGTACGGGACGCTTTCCCAGGAAAAGTCACGCTCCAGCCTTGGAGGGGGGGATTAATAGTTGCTTTAGTCACCGGTGAAACACGTAGCGCATTACAGGTGTGCACACACCTTACTCATCCGCGCCAAAGCCACGGCAGCAGCAGATGAAACTTGCTTATCTAAAGGATTCCCAAACCCTTTTTCACTTGTCGAAACCACTGGCTACGGCAGAGCTGATACCAAGACCAGAACTGGGGCAACCCAGTTTGCAAACGCTCACCCGGGGTGGACGGACAGCAGTACCTCATTCACCTGCTCCGTGCAGGGAAGCTCCTCCGGATCAGGATGCCCATCCACACTCACACCAGCATCCAGCACAAGAGCAGACCTGACCCTGTCTGGCACCCCGGAGCCACTGCAAAAATAGCTTTCCTGGCTGATGGGGCAGAGGAAACCCCCCCCCCGCCCCCCTTGGCCAGCTCTCCCCTCCCACCCAGGAGCTCTGATAACACCTGCTAACGCTTTCTCCCCTCCGCCTCGATGGCTTTTCCTCTCCCTGCACTGGGAAGGAGGAGACTCTCTAACAAGCCAGAGCTGTAGCTCGTAGGCTGCAAATTCCCTCTTTTCCTGAGAGTGGGGGCCAGAAACGCCAATTAGGCTTTACATCTGCCGGTCAGATAGGTTGGCTTTTTTGCAGAGAGAGACGCAGGCTTTTTCTTGGCCGGGCTGCGGCTCACAGCTCTGTGCACTGTGCTCGCTAAGCCTCCGCTCCCAGGTGATTTGGATCAGGATAGACCAGGAAGTTTGCTTTCAGCTGCCTCAGTCAACATGTGGGCGTGTAAACAGTGACCAATTTCACTGCAGGTTCGACTCCTTTAAATGGGGACTTTCACATTAGTCAGACTTGAAAAAACAACACCATCTTTTAAACAAAAAATCCATTTCCCCTTCCCTCAGCTGCGGCCGCCCAAGGCATTTCTGTTTGAGCAAGCGGGCCCTTCCCACCCGTTGCCGCCTGGTGAAGTCATGCCGCCGGGCTGGCAGCGGCGCGGGCGTCCTGGCGACGGGGCTCAGCGCGGGCGAGGATGCTCCCCGCGCGGCGCTTCGGATGCGCCGGAGCAACAAAGTCCTCCTGCTCCTGCCGGGCTGACGTMGCCGGTCCCCGACCCCAGCGGGAAGCCGCGGTGGCAGCGCCGCGGTGGGCGTCGGAAGGACCCCGGGGCCGGAGCGGTTGTTGCTTTTGGCAGGAGCCGGGAAGTGTCCGGCTGCGAGGCAAGGCTCCGCGCGGAGGTGCCTGCCTGGAGCTTCTCTGCCGGCTCGTTCACGGCTGGGATTTGCCATGGGAGAACCAGGCACCCCAATCTCAGCCAGGCCTTTGGCCTCCCCTACCTGTGTGTCTCCAGGCCACGTTTTTTTAAGAGTACCAGATGTGTCTGAATTTTGTTAGAAAGCCTCACCGCGAGGGCTGAGCAGCCGAAAGTCTGCCCAGAGTCGACGCTAACAGCGACACACAGGTATGCAGGTCCGGAGGGCCCTTTTCAAGGTGATCAATGGGGTTACAAACTTCCAAGGATATAAAAAGACAAATTGGAAATATCCCTGTGGAGACCCCTGCGTGACGCTCAAGCATCTACTCCGAAAGACTTAAGATCCCGATTTCCCCTGTTGGGATTTCAGCTAGATGGCTTGGATAAAATAAATTAATCTCACCAGAGAGACGGATGGAGCTCATTAAAATGGTAGATTAAAAAAACCCACTCTGCTTATTAGCAGTGCTCCTGAGGTCCTCTGCCTTTGTGGCAAGCTAAAGTCACCCAGGAATTAGATTCCCTTGCAGAAATCTGCAGGAAATGCATTAAAAATGCATTCTGCTATTATGAATCTTCATGTCCCCAGTCACGGGGGAAAGCAAATTAATGCAGGGCAAACACATATATATTTAAATACACACAATTGCCTCCTTTGGGACCAAGATTTATCAGCTGGGAGAGCTGAGCTCTGCTCTGAAACCAAGAGAGACGAGAGCAAATTGAAGCTACACAGAGAGCTGTGCTGATTTATTCTCCGATACAAACGTTATCTCCCCTGCCTTGAGACACTAGAGACCACGAGGGGTGGCGACGGCTCTTCCCCCACGGCAGCACCCACGGACAGGCATGGAGGCAGCCCCATCCATGGCATCCACGCGTGTGGCCCCGTCACTTCTGTGGTGGGACAACCAGCCTTTGCTCCCCTCACATTTTCCTGGTGTTGAGCTTTTGATACCGGCATCACCAAGAGCCGCCCCGGTTACCTCTCCCAGGCATCGCACAGGATATTTTTGGAAAGTTTCATGGAATAATTATCAGATTACGCACTGCGAGCAGACAGCCCCATCCGCAGCCGGTTCTGCCCGAGGTCAGCCTGCTGCCGCTGAGGCACGCGTGCTCTGCAGTGAGTCCATCCTTGGAAAAGTAGAAAAAAATGCAATAAAAATCTTGTGTGCGTCTGCCTGCCTGCAAAAGTGCGTGGAAATCATTGCTAATGCTTGTGCTAGGAGACTGCGTGGCCCTCGATTCGGGAGGAGGTGAATTCTTCCTGACACAGAGATCACAGCTCACCTCTGAGGCCTCCTTGCAAAGTCACGGGAATTCCCTTCCCGGTGGCCGGGCAGGGACTGCCCTGTCCCGGGGCTGCACTGACCTGGCAAACTCCACACGCGAGACGAGCTCCGGGGGTTCCTCAAGAGGGAGGAAAGAGCTGTCCACACTTCTGGGAAGATGCTTTTCCCAGCTCGTTTCTCAGCAGCGGCCACCCCCAAGGCCAGGGCTGCTCGCTGGATGATGTAATTGCAGCTCTGCCCAAGCCAAGCAGCTTTGCCTTACTGTTTTTTGATGAGATGATTTTTACAACTCCCCGGTGGTTTAAGGAGATCACCAATGGTTTAAGGAGATCGCTCTAACACAACCTTGTACTGCAGACACCAGGGCAGCACACGGCTCCGCAGGTTGTGAGACGGGGGGAAGACCACAGTTGCAGGCTGTGGCTAGCCCCCGGCATGCAATCGCTACAGCTAAACCTGCTACGACTCATCAGCTGAGCTGCACCAACCGCACTCTTAGCCTGCTGCAAACACAGAGCAATGGCAGTAGCTCCAACCACCTTTAAAAACCTACCTGGGATATTTTCCTTTGCAACTGCAATGGGCTGAGAGAGCCACAGAGTCATTTGTGCAGCCCAGCTGCGAAGCTGTAACTAATTACCGGGCGATAATTTGGTTGTCTGTCCCCACATAAGCATGCCAGCACCAGGCCTTTAATCCTCTGCCTTTCCCTAGCCCTGAGCCCAACCACCTCCAAGCATTTTACCGACTTTGAAGGACAGAGCTGTGCCAGCAACTGCTTTACAACAGGCGGATGGAGGCCCCAGCTCCGCACAGGCGGTTCTCACGCCCGTCCCTCGCGGCAGCCCCGAGCGTTCCCAAGCCGAGGAAACGCAGCCTGACCCCGCGCCGCGGCGGCGAGCAGAGGTGCGAGGTCTGGTGGAAGGGAGAAGGCAGGCAAATATGTCATGGGAGCACAAGGATCCTCACCCCAGGCTGGGCGTTTTCCCCCATGGAAGATTAAATCCTAGTCCTGATGAAGTCAGAGGGAGGTTCGTAACAAATGTGTACACAGCCAGAGATTTGACCACTGCTTTCTGCACCTACCATAAAGAAAATGGACAAAAATAAATGAGAAAAGTTTCGTGGAAGGACGCTGCAGCTGTTACAAACCCAGCAGCAGCCAGCAGCTCTCCCCGGAGCCTCTCTGGCACTGCAGGGTTGGCTTTTTTATTTTATTCGCTCTGACAGGTCTAAGGTTAATACCCCTGCAGTTGACAGGCGCTAAGCCACAGCCTTGCACAGGCTTTAGATATAAAAACAATCAGCCCGGCACTGATGCCGTAACTCCCCCAGACGACGGAGCGCGGCGAAATTCCTGCCATTCCACAGAGGGTAAGGGGAGCCGAACACGGCGACTGCCTTTTGTTCGGCTCCAGTCTCGCTCAGCCCGCAAAGACCTCCCAAATTATTTGCAACTTCCACCTATGAACTATATGGCAAAGGAGGGGCTGGGGACGGGACGGGGAAGGTCGCGGTGGTGAGCAACGCCTTTGTTAGGGAAGATTGTGTCCCACAGATAGCAGCCAGACGGCAAGGGAGTAGGGAAACTGCTCAGCGCTCCTTTTGTTCGCAGTACTACATGCCAGGAAGAACGGTTATAGGAAGAGGGGTCTTGTGTCTGGTTTCTGCAGCCGCAGTGTGTAAAATGGATGTTCCGCCAGGCTGGATTTTCCGAGATGCCAAGCACACGGAGTCTCCTGCAGCATCAGAGTCACAGGCGCATTTCCCTGGACATCAAGCCACGCCAATGCAGCAGCAAGCCTCAATAAAAACCTCCCCTTGCTTACACAGTGGTTTTCCCTTCGCGAATCTCCGAAGGGCACCGCGGGCAGGTCTGTTCTGTTGAGCACAAAGATGGATGAGTCTCGTCAGCCCCAATTTACAGATCAGCAAGTCGAGCTGGGAGAAAAGGAGGGCAAACTTTCACCAACGTGGCCTTGGACACGCTCAGGAATTGGGGAAGCCAAGCTCGGGCAGCCAAATCGCACGCTGTGTTCCCGCGCTGCCTCCATCCGCTCCCTCCCCACGTCCCCCAGGCTCTCCGGGCGCATCCCTCTTTCCCAGCTGCTCCACGTGCCGACGCGTCAGCCCGCACCGGCGCGGACATGACGGGCGGCAACGGCAGCCAGCGCTCTCGGAGGAGCCGCTGCGGGACGGGCCCTTCTCGCTCCAGGGAGGTCTTAAAAGATCATCTCAAACAGATCGAGGGCTCAGCAGCCGATGACCGGCACCCGCCGGGGACGGGGGCCGCTGCCCGGGGAAGCCAAAGGCTCCTCGTTGCCACAACACCCCGGCCAAGGCCCACCACCACCCCTGCCGTGGTGGAGGGACCCAGGCGTCCGGGCCCCCCTCCAAGGAGGAATTCAGGAGGAAGATGGCTTCCTGCAGCGCCCACCCTGAACTAACTCCAGCGCGTTTGCAGCCACCCTCTCGCTAAACTCCCTGAGGAGATCTTTCGTAGCTATTTCATTCACTTGTGTCCCCCCTCTTTCCAAATGGGACAGTCCCGCAGCGCCGCCTTGGCGCACTCCTTGGAGCATTCCATTCACCGAAAGGGGGGGGGGGGAAACGCTGCCTAACGGCCGGTAGCTCTAGAGCAGCGCAGCCCCCGCCCCGGGAGCCGCCTCCCCGCTGGGGCTGTTATGGTTCAAGTTGTGGAACGGCCCATTGGCGCCGAGCGCGGAGGGGTGGCCTGTCCGCGGCGCTTCGCCGCCGGGGCCCCCACGCATCACACGGCGGCTCCTCATGGGGCTCCTCAGAGCGGTGGATCCTTTTGTGCGGCCGGGAGGAGCTGTCTTCCCCCCGGGAGGACGGAGGCCCTCGCAGGCGGCGGGGCTGTGGGCTCGGCCCTGTTTGAAGCTGTCGCGGGCCGGGTCCGGTGCGCGCTGCAGAGCCAGCGGCGGTTCTGCGAGGGCAGGCGCCGGCACCGGCCGGCCCAGGTGAGAGCCGCTCCCCACCGCGGCTGGGCCCGCTCCGCCACCGCCCGTCCCGCTCTGGCCCTCGGGACCAACCCC